>CAJDSM010114420.1:80-12811 GCA_903981925.1 Ostrea lurida
ATTGGCAGGTGTGCGGGTGGCGGGCGCTTTGCGCTCAGTGTCAAGGGAGGTAATTCACTGGTGCTTTAGTGATTCCCCGGGTTACGCGCAGATATTTGTGTAAATTTATATAAATGGTTGTGCTAACACTCCATTAAAATGTTCATGTTTAATCCGCCATTAAAGTTTTCATTGTTTCAATAAATTTAGTTAGAATGTTATTTTGTTTCTTTATCTGCACTGCTAGAATAATGCCCACTTTATCTTTAATTTAGAATTAAATGCATTTAATCTACGGCAGCCGACAACTCGTGCAACTTTTTCATTCCCAAAATCTTTTTGCGCGACCAGGATCTGTCGCTATATCTGTTATATCAAGCCTACACCTGATTCAAATATCAACATTGTCGAGCCATCTTTAGCACTTTCACCACCCACTGACCCCTCCTACTTTCAAGATACTGCTGTTTTTGTTTTATTACTCTGTAGACTATGGATTGCCATTTCGATTTGAGGACTCTGTGATTTCCGGTGTGGCAAGATGACCTTTTGGCGAGTACTGTGGTGTTACATTGCGCTGCTGGACTCGAATAAAGACCGGATCAATATTGACGTTGGTGAGCTTTGACTCTGTGAGTGCAATTACTGTGCATAGCGAAAAGGGGCGTTTGTGTAGTCCATACAGCATATACACAGGTCCATGTCACTGGCCGTCTGTCGGATCAGTTCAATAACTTCAAGTACTCGCGGACTATCGCTTTGTGAGTTGTCTTTGTTAGTGGCATTCCCTCATATCACAATAGCGCATAGTGCATGTAACTATTACAATTATGGCACGTCGCTTTTCATTAGGTCTGACCCAAAACGTATCCCGTTTGGATTGGGTTATATTTCTATGTTATGAATATTCACTTACTTGTTTTGTTATGTCACTGTTAATACGATGGTTGTGGTTGTGTTTATTTACTGGGAGAATCTCGGTAAGATTCTTTTTAGGCACAATCCGTGTAGGGGGGGGGGAATCCGGGGATTTACAAAATGAAAAATTTCTTTCTCTGTCTGGCTCAACTCTGGATAATTATTCTCAGATTTGGAAAAAATTTGGGCACACTCAGTTGGTACCTGACGGGACAGGCTTGAGATCTTGCTGTACACCAAGGACGGTCTTAGGGTCTACCCCTGTGGGGTCTTACTAACGAACCAGGTGTTCAAAAGGGGAGACAGGATAGAGTTAGGGCTCGAGTCAGAACTGACAATTCATCATTTGTATGTGGCAGTCACTCTTGAAAGGTGGTAATCAAGAGGTCTGTTCCACACAGTTACTGATGGGGGCGCTTTGCCGACAAGTGGTAAAGGGAGGTAATCTCGGTGCTAATGATGTCCGGGTTAGCCGCAGGGTAATACGATTTTTGTAAATTTTATATAAATGGATTGGTGCTAACACTCGCCTAAAATGTTTTCAGTATAGGTTTAAGTATGCATTAAATTTTTCATGTTTAATAAAATTCAGTTAAGAATTGTAATAATATGGTGGGGTTTCGTTGTACTTCGTCATTCGTGGACTATTTATACATGCACGAACGTTGTTAGTAACTTCGGGTAACCCATAACAATTGTTCAGATGTGCAAAACAATCACAGATGTTGTATGTCGATAATGTAGTACGTCATGATTCAAAGATGACGTTTACTTTTTTGTATCGATAGGTGGATGCAATAATCCTCTAATTAAAAATTAAATTTATTTTGGATATTACAATAAGAAAACACCATGAACATAATTAATATAATATAATGTATTACGTTCAATAAGTCATTGTGGCTCAGATATTATAGCGAGATGTGAAGGGAAATTCTGTTATTTTCTCATTGTGACATTAAACTAGTTCTTGTTAATTTTTTCAACTATGTGAAAATACAATTTATTTCAAGCGGATAAATTATCAATATTTCACTGCTGAAAATGTAATAAAGAAATCAATTCCCAATTTCTTGTTAATATCACGCAAGACATTAGTTTGTGTTTACTGAAACCATGGAAATTACAATTAAAAGATGAACCTTGAAAAGTTTAAATATTTAATTATGGGCACGACACATATCTGGAGATTTTGTTGTTGTCCCTTTTTTGTTTGGTAGTATCTTCCAGTTGAAAGCTGGACTTACTATCGATTGTACAATAAGGAATACAAGATAATAAAGACAGCTGTTGGAGAATGGATAATATTTTCGTCTCATTAAATGTTATCATTATCCTGTAGGAGCGTTGAACAAGAAGATACTGCAAAAAATTCCAAGAGAGACAGGTTATTTCTTTTCTGTATCTCTATTATAAAGGGTACCAAAAAGTCCAGACTTTGTCGTTTTTTAAACTAAGTGTTGCACTGTTATATGCTTAGAACATAAATATGAAGTCACACTACATTGGGATATTTCCATTTCAAAACTATTAATAATGGCCAGTGCTTCTTGATTTGAAAATTTTCAAATATTTATAGATACTTCCTTAAATAGTTTAACCCTTTACTCAGAACACATCTTGAAATACCATGCCTTGAAGATTTAAATATGCTATATTTTGATCAATATGACTAATCACCGTCATGATCATGAAGAATGATTTTACAAAAAACGTGTCATGAAAGGACAAAGATAAGAAACAGTGACTAGTCTTGCAAGTTTCAAATAGATTACAAAACAAAAGTTGGGCAAACAAGAAGAAGCTTGTATGTTGATCAATATGACCAATCACCGGCATGCTGATCTGACAAAGATAAGAAACAGTGATCAGTCTTGCAAGTTTCAAATAGATTACAAAACAAACAAGGATTCATGAATACACTGAAGTTGGGATCAGGTGTCTAGGAGGGGTATGCAATTTTTGTCGACCGGTTATAAACACAATGTCTTGATCAAGTAAACTTAGTATTCCATAGTCAAAATCAGTGTAGTACAATATTCTCGCAATATATCTTTACATAAAACTTTAATGCCCTTTTGTAGACTCATTCTTTCCCTGGGGGTAAAGGTCTGCATAAAATAATTTATGCTATACGTCAATTCTTGCATTTCAACATCACAAACCATCTACTATTGTTATTGAGAATAATATTTTAAAGTTTTTTTCCAATCTATTCCCCCTTGATGTGCCCCTTATCATAAATATCAGTGCTATAATTTGAATAACCTTGAATCTACAATACCTGAGGATGCTTTCTGGGGATGCTTTTAGGGGTTTTTATTTGGGGGGGGGGTTATTGCTGTTGTAGATGTTTTGTTCGTTTGGATTGGGGGAATAATAATTATTATTATTATTTTAAGGGATTTTTTTCTGAAGATTAATGAATGATACTGCCTTATTTTCTTAGTCAACTCCCCTTTCATTATTTTGATAATTCTTATCTCCCTCAAATCCAATCTGCCTTACGAAAGCTTGGTTGTATTGATCGCGTGGTTTAGAATGAGTAAATAATTCTGAATGAGTAAAAATATATATGTACGAGTTTACAGATGGAATTACAGACAGATAACAAGCCAAACAGACGGACACTAGATAAAGATGATCAAAGAAGTTCATTTGAGCTTCTAACTCAGGTTGCAAATGAGGTATAAAAAAAGTGTGGGAGACATACAATTGATAAATTAGAATTTTGCATGTGAAAAGTGTGAAATTGGCATGTAAAATCAACAGGAAAATCATCTTGGTAAAATGAGGCAAACATCGCCCTCTCTACATGCCTGTAAAGTTCGAGAACAGCCAATGTAATTTTTTTTTATCTATGTGTTTTCTTGGGTCTAGAGAATACCTACTTTTACAATAAGGAGTTTCACTGCCAACATCCCAGTATGTTGTTGACGATGAATCGTTCTTTTCACAAGTTATCACGTTATTCCCGACTAGAGGATAAACACCTCCCATACAACTCAATGTACAAGAAGCTCCGTAAACGTACCCATCAGGGCAGTCAAAAATCATAAATCGGTCGGTAATCGCTGGTGGTGAACAGGTGAAAACTAAAAGGCAAATTGTAAACCATTACATTCTGTTGATAATAGAATAGTTGAAACCCATTGTATTTCTATACTTTTTTTGGACATGAGAGCTCAAATCACTTTAAATCTGTAGAATTCTGTTCGACAAAACTCAAAAATAATTACAAGAAATCTCATTTTCTGAGTTTATTTTTTTTCCTTTTCATTCTGTGCAATTAGACATATTTCTGAAATACTGACAGTTTATAAAAAAATCGAAAGAAAGAAGAAAGTACAGAACCTATAGTGCTATTTACAAACCTATCACGTGTACATAGAATGTACAATTCGGAGAGACATTTCCGCTTCCGTCAGACGCAGTATAACTGATTTTATGATGTCCTTCAGGAAACGAGGATCCAGGGCCTTGTCCTTCTATCTGCGTCACGGTAACTGTTCCTGAGCTATCAGTAGCACTAGGTAAGCTCCAAGATACGATGGTTGGCTGACCATGTCTTTCAGCATATACATGGATGCTTTCGGGGCAATTACTAATGACTGGCTTTTCGATGTCTGTGTAAAAATATTTCTTTAGATGTTTATTCGTGTTTCTATTGACATACGAATTACCATACACACATGTCTAACATGATTATTAATGTTATACCTGTACATGCTGGTAGTACATGTGACCACTGTCTGTCAGACTGACATTCAGTATGCTGATCATGGAGTAAAGTATAGCCATTGTTACATTTTGTTGAACATACTGTTTGGAAGGTATGATTTGAAGATGAACAAACAGCTTTACCATTTGTTGGTCTTAAAGCTTCTGGACACACAATTGCTGAAATACATTACGTGAGAAATACAATTGATGTTAAGAAAAGTACAGTGTTAGTGAAAATATTGTGTTGATATCGAATCATGATCGTATTTCTTATGGTTTTTTGATGACTAAGATAGATTTCTATTACAGTGGATGTTGTCGATATCGATTATATCGTCTTGATCTCGAATCATGATCATGCGTCATGTGGTTATTTGATTATTACAACTTTCTGTCGATACCGACGAGTTTGTGTTGATATTGAATCATGATCGTGTTTCTTATCGTTGTTGAATGACTAAATAGAAAAAAATGGTATCAACATTAAGACAATTAAAGCAAATTACTAGTTTTTTAATGATCGAAAAATAAAAATTATATGTTTACATGTATGTCGACATGATATCATTTTGTTACTGTTGATATCGACATCGTAATTGGTCTTCAAAGAAAACCATATATGAGGCATTGACACGATATCATCATGCTATTGCCGTTATCGGTGATATGGACACTATAACTGTTCCTTTTTTCAGACAGCCAGAGATATGATTGCTTATACCTTTGTAAGATGACGATAGTGTCATGCTATTGATATCGTCAATACCGACATTGTATTTGGTCCTTGAAGACAACCATATAAATGACAGATACTAACTTTTAAAGATGACAGTATAGACATGATATCGCAATACTATTATCGAAATCATTGATATCAACGTGAGGCTTTCACATGTGTTTCAAAAATAAAACTCATTTCTTATATTTACATTTTACTTCCATTTATGTATAAAATCCCAGCCGTTGCTGAAATAGACGTGTTATATCTATCAATATTCACACAAGCATTATTCCTAACTACATTGCATCCATAAGGAAATGACTATCATTACACTTTATAGAGATATCAAGGGTTGTTACACTGGAAATGTAAAATTTAATAACATTTTTTTAGAATTGGGTATTTAAAATACATTACCATGCACATAAAGAAAAACAAAGCATCCCTTGTGATACCTTTACAAGTGTTTGGGCTTTCACTGTGGATACCGACAGTTCCATTCTTTTCACATGATATCATTTGTTCGTTGTTATTTGTTGCTGGGACCATTTCGTATCCTTCGTTACACTTCACAGTACACGAAGATCCGTAGATGAACTCGCTGTCACAAATCACCTTACTGTTGGGTGGTGGTTGTATAGGCGGGCAAGATATCACTACAATAATTAATAAGGAAGTGCAATCATAACAATAATACTAAATTAAAGTGATAAAATTTCACTAGATTTCAGGAAGAAAAATTTGAATACTTCATTTAAAGTTACAAACAAAGAACCCCACCCTCCGCAAAACGATCATTCACATTATTTAAATGAAAACCAAGATATTGTCTTATTTAATCACTAAACGCGTAAATTCCTTTTGAATAAGTGTATAATTTGAAAAGCGATAATAGATAATGTAATAATGTAAACATATTAAAATAACGAACAGTGATCAATGGCATGAATCAAATACGGAACACAAATTAAGAGTTGGCCAAATATGTACTACTATATGTACGGCTTACTTCTATTTCTATATTTGTCAAAAATATCGCCACAAGTCGTCCAGAACTATTTCTAATACTTACTACAACTATCGGTATTTGTATAACTCAGCCAACTATTTGTGAAACTCTCCCCAATTTCATGTTCAAATCTTTCTAATTGAATATATACTATGCTCCGGCAATTTTACGATTCATCCCAACTAAATGTGTTGCTTGTCTCAACTATGTGTACACTCACTCAGTTTGAGCATCACTTCAAAATTACATGCCCAAATCGTCCCAACAATTTTCACGACTCGCTTCAACTATTTATACAGCTCGTACCAATCATTTATACAACTAGCCTTATCTATGTGTACAACTTCTCCCAATCGTTTGTATATTGTACAGTTCTACGTAACTATAACGTGCGACTAAATCTAACTGTGTGGTGGCGGAACCCTAATTTCGTAAGAAAATTATGTTTTAAAAGAGTAAGAAAAATAAGACATTTTGATGATAGAATTCTCTTTTTGAAAACCACAACTTACGTGTCCGAGGAGCTGTGGATATTGTTACATGAGGTGGAAAAGACTAAGACCAAAAAGTTGATGTTGCAGGGTTATAACGAATCTCGTTTGAAGTCATCATTTTGCAAATTCTACGGTCCCTATAATGACCTTGTTTGCGATTACAAAGAATTATGAAGTCATAAGTCGACTGATTTGTTTCATACCCTTTGTTAGACTGTCATTTTCTTACTAGATTTGACTACGGGTAATCCCGTTTACTTTATTTCGACTACGGGCTCACGGCGGGTGTGACCGGTCAGCAGAGGATGCTTACTTCTCCATGGCACCTGATCCTACCTTCGCTTTTGTCGGAGGTCCGTGTTGCCCTACACTCGATTTTGTATATTTTATTTATTATGATTATGTTTAACACGATGTTACCTTCGCCTATTTGTATGATACGTACTTTTGTTTGTATATGTCTAATACGGGATTTTAATATTTTTTATCCATTTTAACAGGGTATCAAGTTCTTCTTTTACATATTTTGCCAATCTTATGGCATATTTTTCGACATATGTCATAATGGAGATGACGTTCTGTCGCCAATTGAATAATCAAGGTTCTCTGAATGTAGGACCTTTCAAAATAAGTGAGCTTAGGTTCTCATTTTCCAACTGTATTTACACTACCTGTAATGACATGTCCAGGTGAATTATAGAAGAAGAAGAAGAAGAAGAAGAAGAAGGTGGATTAAGTATAAGATTGTAAATATATAGGCACTGCAGACTGTGCTTGTAGTTATAAGGTCTGGATGCAATCGAGGGATTATATTTGTAGGAAATGCAAGATGTAGACTTGAATTGAAAATATGCTGTTATACACGACTGAACATTTTTATGACAAAGAAAGTTGTTTATTTTTTTCTACATCTATTCGTTTATTAGTAATTTTCCGTTTAAGGAACCGGTGGGAAGATTCGGAAGAATTACAATCATATGCAAATGGCAAAGGTTTAAAGAGCCTGTGATGGACACAATCTTATAATCAAGCATTCAATTAAAAATGGCGAAGTAACAAAGTATCAAATTATGATTACGTTTGACACAATGTTAACTTCGCCTTTTTGTTTTGTACGTAATCATAGTCTAAAAACCACATACAAAATCGAGTGTATGGCAACACGGACATCCGACAAAAGTGAATGGCAGGATCAGGTGCCATGGAAGAGTAAGCATCTCCTGCTATTCTGGTGTTGGAAAATCCAATGTGGATCAGCCTTGATCTTCCTAATAATTGTTCAAAAACTCTCAGTGGAACAGAGTAAAGTTGTATTTGAATGTGATGTGAACCTAACTGTTGGTTGACGTATGGCAAAAGTGAACGAAGAGTGACATCGTGTATGTTTGGTCTTTGATGTATACAAAAGCAAATATAACAAACAGTGATCAATCTCGTAAGTCCTAGATAGAATACAAAACAACAGTTGGGATAACACGAACCCCTAGACAGACCAGAAGTGAGATCAGGTGCCTATCAGGAATAAGAATTCCCTGTCAACCGGTCACAGCCGCGTTGAGCCCATTTTCTTGATCAGGTAAACAGAGTAATCCGCAATTGCTATGAAACACATAAGACAGCATTTTATCCAATGAAAGACCATACTGGCAAACAAAGTCGCTATCACGTTAAAGATATACACGGCGGGTGTGACCGGTCAACAGGGGACGCTAACTCCTCCTAGGAACCTGATCCCACCTCTGGTATGTCCAGGGGTCCGTGTTTGCCCAACACTTGTTTTTGTATTCTATTTGAATGGGACTTGTGAGATTGATCACTGTTCGTTATCTTTGCCTTTACATAATAATTAATTATAATTAATTATAACCAAAGTCGTTATAACGATCCTGCGAAACGCTGGCTTAAACGTGACTCTTGAAACATCTGCAACAACAACTTGTTTTGTAAGAAGCCTGCCTCGATTCAAATAATGATCATACGCAGAACAATGTTCTTACCTGTATATAAGGTAATCTAATTCCCCAGATCATTCCATGTTGTCCATGAATGTTTATTGAATATAGACATTAACGGCAAACTAACAACTCAAATATGTGACAAACGGGATGATTTCAGCTTCTCCATAGTCAACATCCCATACTTATGCAGCTATGTTCGATCATCACCTGCATATGGTGTGTATGTCTCTCAACTTATTCGATATGCAAGAGCTTGTTCTTAGTGCATTCAGTTTTTTTAATCAAGGCAGGCTACTTAGAAACAAGTTTGTCGTAGGGGTTTCAACAGTCACGTTTAAAGGCAGCAGTTTCCAAATTTTATGATCGCTACAACAATTTAGTCTGCCAGTATGGCCGGTCATTGTGTGAAATGTTGTCTGATGTGTTTCATTTACATGTCCATGGTATTTTGGCTTTGAAATCTTTAGTTGAGGTTTGGATGACGTTTAAGAAAAACATACATGTAGTCCGGTAAATATATCTGAAACTATTTAAAGGTAGACATGCATATTCTATATATAGATAGAAACCTATTTTTCCTTGAAAATGGAACTTTTACCTTAGATTTTGACCAACTCTAAAAACCTGACCTATTCAGTATCTTCTGAGATAGTGAGGGAGTTCATATTTTGGACGAACAAGAGTTGATTTTGCGAATCTTGAACGTTTTTTCGAAAAACCTTCCCGGATTGTGACTATTTAGGACGAATGTACAGTTGATGTACAGCTTGTATATAGTATTTTATCATTTGATTTCCAGCTGCACTCATCCATATGGAATTTATTTTCGTAAAAATATATATTGTTAACTGTTATAATTTGAACGTAACAGCTTGCGCAGTGTTTCCGCATTTTGGCAATGATTTCAAAATATATAGAACGATATTAAATTGTAATTCGGCTTAAAACATTTCGAACGCTGCATTATTTCTAGTCCATGTGTAATAATAATTTCATTACAGCATAAGAGCAACTTCGGGACAAAGCATCGTTCATATTTATGAGAGAAAAGACTCATATAGGTGTCATTACAAGGTAGCTGACACCAATAGGCTGGGATCTGCCACTTGTGATCTACACATTTACCGTGAAAGGTAAATTTGAACAGTGTATTAGATTTTGTGATAATTATAGTTTTAAGGGCATGGACACGTTTTGAACTAAAATGTTCAAATTTTAGATCGCCAATTTGATGTTTTGAAATGCCTTAATCAAGTTATTTCAGTGCTCAGCAAAAATTTGAAAGACATTCTTGTTATAAGTAGATCACAGCGGTCAGAATCTTGCAATGTAAACAAGTTTCGACCCTTTTATGTTCACAAAAAAGATATGCTTTGTAGAAATATCATGTTAAAACAATGATGAGATATTGAGAAAACACTTGACACTTGTTTATTTGATGTTTAGAATGAACTTCTAATTGGGATCAAAATCTGCTTCTAAAGTCGGAAAGTTAGTTGGCAATTCAAAATATATGTGAGCAAATCATGCTCGGGTCTTGTTTACATAACAAAGAATTGTAGTGCTGATCTCAACTTTGAAAGTCAACAGAAAGACGTTTAAAATTTTTCCGACCATTAGAAATACCCTTAGTAAAGCGTTGTAAAGATTAGAATTGCAATCTAAAAAATTGAACCATTTTTAGTTTAAACGTGTCCATGCCCCTTAAATGTTAGTTAAAATATTGTTTAAAACGTTAAAAATAACTCGCACTAACTGATTTTTCCAAATCGTTCCTACTACAGACCATTTTCACCCATAAACATTGAATACATTGACGAAATTCTGAAATTAAAAAATTAGTATGTCGTCCTTAAAATATTTGATAAATACATAATTCCTGTATTAGGCGTACACTAGAATGCGCCCCAGAAATACTTTATAAAATTTTAATTGCATGATGGATGAAAATTGACTTTGTAATTTACGATTTTAGGTTTAAAGTTTCAAATTTTTTTTTTTTCTTATTGTTCAATGTATAAATGCGTCATATACGTATTTCTAATTCTAATATTCAGCAAAAAATTGAATATCAGTCTGGGTACAAGGAGACACGTATAATCACAACTCTTTTAATTGACTATGTCAGAAACAATTAAAGCTTTCCTGCTTACATTATGTTAAATATGCTAGTAAACTAATCATACCAAATGGCACATTCATTTAGATTTACACATTGATGTTTTCTTATAAAACAACGTTTTTCAGCACACTGATTTGACTACGGATTGTTTTTTTTTTCCCGTTTACCTGATCAAAGACTATGGGCTCACGGCGGCGTGGAGCCGGTCAACAGGGGATGCTTACCCTTCCTAGGCACCTGATCCCACCATCTGGTGTGTTCCAGGGGTCGTATTGCCCAACTCTTGTTTTTTGTATTATATTTAGGACCTTACAGATCTGATCACTTGTTCGTTATCTTTGCCTTTAACATATGTATAGGACAAAACACGATGCAAGCCTTGTTACTTATTAGAACAAATAATTTGTGAACGCTTGTATCTCATTGTAACAAATGATATTCAAAAAATCTTTAATCATTTAAGCAGCAGCTTTATGAAATCATTGCTCAAGATTTTATTAGAAAATTTCAGCTGTGGCTAATAACTAAAGATTATTATGTGTTTCTATTGAGGTTGATGTAAAATGCAAGATAACACAGTGATTTATCTCGTTAAATCCCAATTAGAATACAAAAACAAAGTGTTGGGTAAAACATTTTTACCCCTGGACACACCAAGAGGTGGGATCAGGTGCTTAGGGGGAGTAAACAATCCCTGCTTGCACGTCACCAACCCCGCCTTAAGCCATGTCTTATTAGGTAAACCGAGTTAATCTGTAGTAAAAACATGTATTGAAAAAAACGGTCTTAAGAGGTTCTTCTAGGGTCTGAGAGTTGAAGGTCATGTCAATTTTGTTGAGAAGTGTTTTTTTTTTTTATTTCTTACAAATCGAAAAAGAAGAACCGGGAAATTAAAAAGGAAAATCTTTGGGTTTCATGCTTGTTTTCAGCACAGTGGTTTAAACATGACCTTTTGCACTTATTAATTTACTCACCGATCTATTCATTTAAACTCTCTCAATTCGCGTTGGTGTAAACAAAAACATAGAAAAAACAAAATCAATCATTACATGAAATAAGATACATAATAATCTTCCTCTTACAATACAGAATATAAAAAAGATTTAATAGCTGTGTAATGAAATAAAATAATAACCTTTCTGCACTTGCATGTACGGCAAAAACATTGATATCATTCTCAGACTCAAAAAACACAATTTTTAGGAGTGATTCAGACATTTCTTAAAAATTCACGTAATTATTCATAGATTTGTCTCAAAATTTAAGATGAAGAGTTAAAAATTAGAGGATTTGTCTAATTTCTTAAAATATGGCCAAAAATATTGATTTTTGCCACACAGAATTTCGAGTAAATTATTGGACTTATTAAAGTAATAGTATTCTGTCTGGAAAATACTTCAACAAAATTAACATAAATATTATAATATTTAACACAAATCCAAACCGTTCCAAGTCTCATCTACTTGTATCACTTATATATTGAAACTAATATACGAATAGGTGTATAGAAAAAGTATAAGATGATATGAGTAACAGGCGTGATCCATGACTTTTTGATTAATTGTGATTAATCTTGACACAATGTTAACGTCGCCTTTTTGTATTCAATCCTTCCGCCACAAAATATAATCCCTCGCCAACCCTTTCAAAATCTGAATTGACACAAAAAAATTGGCAACTGGACAGGGTTCGTGTAATTTTATATGTGTCAACTGATGGTCAGCCATAACCAGTAAAACTTGACAGTGATAGTGTCCTGCCAGTTGTTTCTCAACAGCTTAGCCTACAACATCCTTAACAATGGCTA
>CAJDSM010114431.1:75-11035 GCA_903981925.1 Ostrea lurida
TCCTCCATAGCCTTTGCATATAGGTATTATAGTCGATGTCGCTATCAATTTAACAATCATAATTTTTCACAATATGTCCATTTTGATATATCCTGGACAAAACGTCCAAATAAAGGGGACACCACAGAATCTGACAGATCATATATGTAAACACATTTCCATTCATCACCAGCATATTCGGTGCGGGTTATGTCTCTCAAACTTCTTCGATACCAAGAGCTTGTTCTGCCGTTAGATCAGTTTTTGAATCGAGGCAGGCTTTCTTTCGACGAAGTGTTGGTTGCAGGGGTTCAACAGTCACGTTTTAAAGGCAGCATTGGCTAAATTCTATGGTCGTTATATCATATAGTTAACCATATGACCTTGTCACGAGTCAAAATGCTGTCTGAATGGCTGTTTATAGCATTTGTTTAGGCCGCTTATTCACACTCTATTTGACTACAGATTGTTCCGTCTTACCATGATCATGACTATGGGCTCACAGCGGCTTGTGACCGGTCAAACAGGGGATGCTTTGCCATATCTAGGCAACTGATCCCACCTCTGGGTGTGTCCAGGGGTCCGTGTTTGCTCCAACTCTTTTTTTTCTGTATTCTATTTATGGACTTACGAGATTGATCACTGTTCGTTATCGTTTCGTTTACATTTGGATATTTTACTTAATATTGACTTCTAATGCAGACTCACAACTGCATTATATGATAAACGGTGATGACATGAGCATGTGCAATCGTCAGACTTTTCCTCTTTCTATGTAGTAATGACCACCACTCGCCTGCATTTGTATGTCTCTCAGTTGATTTCTATCACGCAACGGCATGTTCATGCGTATGAAGACTTTACAAGCTCGAGGCAACTACTAAACCCAAAACGTTGATTTTGCCGAGGGTTTATAACAAATCTCGTTTCAAAGTCATCAGTTTAGCATATCACGGTCGCTATAATGACCTTGTTGCGATCTCACAAAATACTCACTTAAGTCAAATATGCTTGACTATATTGTTACCTACCTTTGTGAAGACTTTCCGTTTTTCGTATTAGATTTGACGACGGGTGACCCCGTTTACTTTCGTTCGACTCGGCCTCACCGGCGACATGTGGTCAGTCAGCAGAAAATGGCTTACCCTCCATTGCACCTGATCCTAGCCTTCCACTTTTGTCGGAGGTCCGGTTGCCATACACTCGATTTTG
The DNA here is from genome assembly GCA_903981925.1 of Ostrea lurida. Classification (NCBI taxonomy): domain Eukaryota; kingdom Metazoa; phylum Mollusca; class Bivalvia; order Ostreida; family Ostreidae; genus Ostrea; species Ostrea lurida. The sequence continues at coordinate 1,267 of CAJDSM010114431.1, forward strand.
TATGTGTTTTTGGGAACTATTGATTACGAGTAATACCGATTTCTTACTTCACCAATTTTCATATATTTGAATCGAGGACAGGATACTTTAAAAGAAAGTTCAACGTTGCTGGGGTGGGAATACTTTGCGTTTAAATGCATAATATCATAAATCTATGGTCGTTTATAACGATTTAGATCTATGACCTCGCAATCGGGTCATCATTTCTTGATGTGTTTACTAGCTTACTAACCGTATTCGTGCACTAATTTACGATGGCTGATATACTCCGACTTTAATGAATCGAGACCAATGCTTAGGCGTGGTGTGACCGGTCGACAGGGGATGCTTATTCTCATGGCACCTATCCATTTTGTCTCAGGTCTTTAAACCTCAATCTTGTTTTTGTATTCTTTTTGGGATTTTTACCAGATTGATCATGTATAATCATACCTTTACAAAACATTATGTAATAATGGGCATTCATTTTGGTCAATTTCTAATTCAGAATGAGCTTCGGGTATGATAAAAAAATTGCTTTAAAATATGATTTCCATAAATACTGCAGACACTTCAAATCCTACTTGATGACAGGCAGACAGCAAACATGAACCAGAAATGAAGGTATCCATCATTTCTACATATATCATTTATGAAATTATTGCCCTTTCACACGTAGAGTGCATACATAGGTATAATTAATTCTAGTAATTACTCAACAAAGTATGCTTAAAACAACATCACAACATAAAACAAATGATATTATATCAATAACATTGAGCACAATGCATCCTTTCATGATTCTCTTCCATTATTTTGTACAATGTAAGATACTATGTTAATGGGAGAAAAGAAAGAGAGATAATTGCAGACAGACAACTTATCACATACAGACAGTACAAGAGACAACACATGCAAAGAAACAGAGTAATGTGGTATATACAAAACCCACAACTACGTTACTTATAATATTGTATATATCAAACATGAGAAATAAAAAGAAGACTTAAATACAACAGCCCAATGTGAAAAAACAATATAATTAAGTATACTTTAGCCCACCACAATGTATAACTATCTACATTACAAAGCAATTTATGGCTGGAACAAACAAGCAGTGTGTGTGGAAACTGAAACATCTGTTCTTGATCCCATGCATGGTTTTTTTCTAGAGTTCCTGTTTGTCCAACCAAGTCTGTATTTTGTGATGATTCTTGAAATGAACCTTTTATCATCCTCATCTATTTGTATTTCATTAGAGAAAAAAGTTTTATTTTGATCAACTAGCAATAACCTATCGTAATTTTAATGTTCATTTCCATTGTGACGACGATTTGTCCATATATTTGATACCAAACAACAAGATTACTTAAAAGAATGCTGTTTGCATTGTGTTTAAATGCCATCATTTCATAATTTCTTATGGTGTCTACTAACGAATTTAGATTATTGACCTGCAATTCGGGTCGAGAACTTTTTATCTGACTTGTGTTTTATAGCACTCACTACAGCCGTTATCATGCCACTAATTGGACTATTGGATTTACTCCGTTATTTTATCCATCGAGACAAACAGATGGGCGCTTGACTGTGGGTGTGACGATCAACAGGGATGGTGTACTGCCTACCAATTGGCAACCTATTCCTACCATCTGAGTTTGTCTCAAGTGTCGTAATGCCCAACTTCTCTGTTTGTATTCTTTCTTTCGCAATTTACGAGATTGATCACTTTCTTTGATCAGTACCCTTTACATACATGTTCAATTGTAATAATGTGCCCATCATGTGTTCAATTTTCTAATTCAAATGCAAATCGGTGATAAAACATTGCTTTGTAAAATATGGCCTTCCATAATTCTCCATGTGACCTCACATCCACTGGAATAACGAGCAGACCGCAACATGAACCAACAAACGAAGGTGAATCCATTGGCATTTTCCCATATGTATATTATCTAAGGCAACTATTGCTTCACAAGGTATAATGCATACATAGCAGTGTTCCCGCTACCATAAATTAGGAGGGCGCTGCCGCTCTTGCCTGCCCTTAGCCGCGGCCTCTGCACTTAAGAAGGTATCCATGTATTGCCCTTGAACCTACTTTTTGAAAAAAAAGATTTCAAAATGCTCAATTGTTTTACAATCCCTCTACAATGCCTCTAGAGGTAAGATTGTGTCCAATTATCCAATTGGGATCTTCTTATTCAATCTGTGTATAGTCACAAGTGTAGAGAGCGTCTGATAATTAGCTATTTAACTTGACACCTCGGCGGCTTTCTATTAAGCACTGGCACCTGGCGAAATGTCACCACTAATCGCCGCATCAGAATTTCCTCTACCGCGTAACATAATATGGAATGTCAAATCCATGCTATAACAATATTTTAAGATCTGTTTAATTTAATCAAATACCAATGTTAGTTATCCAGTTAATAAAATTCTGTGTTATTCTGTGTTGTATACAGGTTTTGTTATTTGTGGTTAGGTATACTCAAACAAATACTTGCCGATTTTAATGAATGGATTACATTATGTGCATACTGCTACAAAAAACCCTAGCTTAGTTTTCATTGCAGATGATATTTCGATGTGTGCCCTTCTCAAAACCAGAGTGCCCATTTTGCCGCCTGTTAGTGCCGCCCTTGCCCCTCAATGAAGTCCTAGCTGGAACACTGCATAGGAATAATATTTTTTGCAATATCAACAATACGCCCCACCCCTTTGAAACTATGAGCTTAATGCCCTCCCTGTTAAGTTCTGCTCGGGCGCTTTCCATCGCCTTTACCTGCGTTGGGATAACGCCAACTAAACCTAGGCAGAAGGAAACCACACTAACCTAAAACACCCGGAACAAGTTTTTAGTAATTGCGAGTACGGCTGAACTGAAGAAGCCTAATTAACAAATCAAAGCATTATTGCGGCCTAATTATTTGCACCACAATGAAAAGTATCAAGTAACTTATTACACCACGAAAAAATAAATTCACATTGAACCTGCACATTTTATAGAACTCATGAGATAAATCTTGAGACCACCCTAAACTTCATAATATATAATTCACATACCCGCCGGCGTAAAGGGCGGCTTTCTTCCCAACCATTAACAAGGGATCGTGGATAGTGTCGCATAACTAATTAAATAGGTTGTTGCCTCTCCTCCCTCTTTGACATGTCTTGTGCCTCCTCTCTTGGCTTATGCTCTCGTCACTTCTTTATAATGGATGATCAACAAATTGATCTTGAGACTTTAAATTTAGATAACCTATGATAAGAAAAATCGTGTGTAAGGAAATGATAGATAGTAGGCAGATAAGTGATGTAAAAGAATCTTGACCCTCAGACATGAACAATGCATTAGACATTGAAAATCATTCTACAACAGGGAAATCATAAGCACGCAGGATGATGACAAACGAGCTGGATCTATGCGAACCTAAGATTCTCCCACATTACCAGCAGCCATACAGCCGCCATTGTGAAGACATAACCAGACAGTTAGAACACGAATTGCTCTTGCTTGATGCTATAGTGGTAAAGTGTAATGCTATCTGCAACACTCCCATATGGACAGGAGGAAGGTGAGTGGGACTGTTTTACTAGAATGAATATCCACTTGCTTAATTCATACTCTGCTAAAATAGACGATAAATAGCGCACTGTGAGTGCAAACACACGGCGAATTAAAAACTGAAAGAGATAACCGAGCAGAAAAGGATAAGACCCAAGAAACAGCGACCATATTAGACTAGCCGACCCGACTCATTATCTCTTAGGCCAGACCACGTCAAAATTTGTGGTTACAACATGTGATACTGCATTGGACGGTCAGATCTGAGAACAAACTATAATACATAACATCTTTTCATTCCTTGTGTCTCCTTCAACCTTGCAATATGGTATTAGCTGACTATAAGTAGACGATTGTGTGGTGCCAATTCCTAATGCGTTGTCTTGGAGTAATTACATTGTGAATATTTAGTGTCAACGTTAGAGGTTCATTTTGAGCAAATAGGATAATGTTCCTTACCACATGTAAATTTATGTCCACTCTATCAATGAATTGCCCTGATGCAAAGCGAATTTCCCCTATCCTAAGCAAGGCATTTAAAAGCTAACGAAATGCTGTGCTTTTAAATAAATGGAATGGGCAATGCTCACGGTAACTCCAATGCACTAGAGCATAACTACAAAGAGTGTAAGCACCACAGATTAGCATTATCATGTATAACTTACAAAATGTTCCACATGGATTTGTAGTAATTGCGTTGAACCATCAGATCATTTTGAGGTTAGTTCTCGGTCCCTTCATAACCTCATGCCAAAACCCTAAAAGTGTGTTCTGAACTAGAGTAGTGTAGAGGCTTGATGTCTTCGGCTTCACTGAGCTTCTATTTCCCTCTGGATAGTACTCGCACAAAATAGAAACATTAGATATCACTATGACTAGCAGAGTGTTAAGGTTAGCTTGTAATGATCTCAGTGTGTTTTGTAATTCCTGTCAGTAGGGATAAGTGGTGCTCAAGGGCAATTCATTAATTGTTTTATCTTACAGTGGAAGCTCGAGATTTGGTTCGCTCTGTGTGTGTCTGCTAGGGTGGCCAGGTTTCAAACTGTAGTGTCTATACTTGTGTCTCATTAAAAGGCTCACCTACCGAAAATGATGTCAAAGGCCTTGTATTGCGATACCCACCAGTAATAATTGTCTTTGTTTGAGTGTTTTTCTGAAGTCCAATGTACGATAATACAATATTTAAGTACGGTCTATTTTCACTTTACCGACAACAGCAATATGAAGGCCTTGTTATGTGTAGTCAATAGAATATGGCTGGATATAGCTGGTCTGAAGTTGCTGTCTCGTGCTTGTGGTCAGCTACAGCGCATTCGTGCTTGAACGGACACGTGCATACTTGTTAGCTCGAAAGCAACTATCTTGAATATATAGACTCTCACAAGCCAATATTGCTTATTGGTTTCACCACGGGATATTGTGAGCTTAAACTTGAATATTGAAGTGTAAAAATCATCTGGTTTATTAGCTGAGAGTGCTCTAACAAATGACATAACATCCGCGGAGCGTTATTGTGTGTAGGCTCACAAATGGCATGTGGTGTGTTGGACTCCGTAAGTCAGCAAAATCGTGGCAACGGTGATAAGGCCAATATCTCGTCCACATGAGACATATGAATCTTCTTTTCTTTCATGTGACAAAAACTCCTGAACTACCACACCCCCCTGAGTGTGTCTTAAGGGGTTATCGAATAACACGGCTTGAGGGAACTCACCATGGGTTGATACCGAATATCACTAAGAAAATGTGAAGTCATCTCCTCTCAAGAATTGAGAGTCGCCCCATCTCTCGCCGCTAGATTTCAGGCCACAGTTGAGAGGAAGAGTACGCAGATGTACGGAAACTCGATGGAGCCGCTCCTATGAATATAATATACGGATTGAGACACCTCCCGCGAAACCTAAGACTAAAATCCAACCAGACAACGTCCGAGTGAACAGGTGGTTGCTCCCTGACGAGTCTGATCTCAGTGGCTAGGCAGTCCAATTTCGTGTTTGGCACTGACACGAACCCCAATATGAAAGTACTCCCCTTCCCTCTAACTACAAAGGCCCCATTTAAACGATGGTATCCGTCAATTTGTGTGCCAATTGTATATCGGGAGAGAGTCTTGATTTACATAATTATTTTGGCATTGTGATGAGGTCCTTCTCAAGTCCGGACCAAATTCGTGGCGTTTGTAAAATCGGACGATTGAGTGAACGATCTCGCTCCACTCTGCTGACCTGGAGTAAGTATGCACTATTTCTCTAATAACAGATTACTTAGTACTGTCGGGACGTAAAACAGTAACCTCTACACAGGTCATATCTCAAGTAACGATTTACTATGATCTCCAAGCCTGAATTTTCTTGTTGTCGAGATCCAAAAAAGTAGGAGGATTTCCTAAGTTCATTAACCTTTTCCCGAGGTATTCCTTAATTTGCCATATTGATAGTTTTGCCTCTAACAGTGTGTCCATTATTTCCTATATACCCATGAAATATTGTTGAAGCTAAATATTTAGACTTACGAGATGTTTGATCGAGCGTGTGATCGTTAATCTTTGCCTTTTACATTCGGATATTTACGTAATATTGTACTTCTAAACAAAATGGCAGTTTACTGTATATCGACATGCGTTCAAAGTGACAATTCAGTTACCCATCTCAATCAACACATTAATGACTTGAAATAAGTAATGCATAAGGGACATGACAGTTCGGCTTGAGTGATGCCGCACTTGTGGCATGCAAAATATAATGAGACCTCACTACTCAGTAATGAACTTGTGTCAACTTTCTCTATTACCTGATTTTGCAATGACTAGGCCACTCTAAGGAATGATTGGTTTGAGATGATAGTACTTTATTTCAACACACCAATAACATCTTTGGCCAATTGTGAAATGTGCTAATGCTCTCACACGTAAGAATGTCGTAAACACGACCAACGGTGTGTCAACATATAGTCAACATTGCGCCATGTTCAGATAGACGTTCTATAAGCCAATGAGAAGCTTACGAAGGAAGGTTCAGCCGGGATTTGACCCGAACTTTACTCAACCAAACATAACTGTGTATGATACTTAGTCTTTATTGACAAGGAGTCCCCCCTTGCCCCTAATAAACAAAGAATCATACTTGTTGTTCAATAGTTTACCTACTCCTGTATCTCCATTAGACAAAATATAGGGTCTTACGCGCGCCTATATATATGATTACTTCTGTGAGTATGTAGTCGGTTATTATGCACCGAGAATATCTCTCCACATTATATGTGCAAATAGGTGTGTTTGGATATACCCTATGAACCCCCTTGTGGGGCTTAACATACCCTTTGTTAGACTGTTCGTGGTTTTACAGTAAGTTAAGATGCTTTGTGTATACATCTGAGCCGCGGCCATAACCGGCCTCCCCTGCTTCTTACTTCCTGTTGTGCGGGAAACTCCAACACCCTTATTGCGCGTCACGGCGGAATGAGATGATAGAGATGCTCAGAGATCTATATCATGAGTGATGAATGGCTGTGACTCCTCCATCGCACCTGATCCTCCTTCGGGTCATTATATGTTCTCGTAGAGAAGGTGACCCGGTCCCGATTGCGGCCACTACCACTCCCCGCATGTTTAGTCATGTCATATATACATGTATAGTTTTTTCTTGCATTAACTTGTGCGATCGTCATATGACTCATGCTAGTGAGATACAATTTTGACTTATTATATGATTCGACCTACAAGCACCTGTGGTACCTCATATGATTATTGAATCCAGAATACTGTAATCTAAACACATGAATTAAACCATTTCTTCTTAATGTAAAAGTGCTGAGAGATGTTTGGATGATGTGTTTGAGGCTATTAACACTAAGCTGAGATTTTATTTGGTGAATTGCTTGTGCCCATATATCCAGACTGTTGTCTAGAATTTGGGGCAAACTTTGGGATTCGGTTGCTATTTGGGCTCGAAAGGGTGATTATTGGTTGTACCCCCTGTTTTGGGCTGACTTGTGGCCTCTGGGTCTTGGTGCATTGACTAGGCATGGATGATTTCGCCACGTTTAAGGCAACGGTGTAAATACCTACATTTGAATCTTTGTGGACAGGACACCCTGTAGTTATAGTCAAAGCCACTTAAGGTGCTGCATTTGCGTTTGCGGAAGGCATGACTGTAGTTAAGGGGTCATGTATATGGGCCAAAAATTCCGTGTCCACCCGCCCAGTCCTATTAGCCGGATTAGTTGCCAAACCGTAAAACGAAAACTTACTCGTCATAATTTAGCAACCCTGAGGACTTTTCTGCCCCAAGCACTTCACATATGTATATACTTCAACAATTGCTGCCATTCTTTCTGGGTGCAGGCAGCAATATATATACTTGAAAATTATAAGGATGCATCTGGTCCAGCGTTTCGATGCTAGTGATTCGATTTGTTTGTTAGTGTGTGCCGACAATTTGGCAAATTTGTTTGACCGAGAGAATGATGCAACCTGGGAATTACTACTGTCACGAACCAGCAATTGAACTAAATTAAACCAATTCCCCATTTCACTATTTTATGATTAGTATGAAACAACGCACTACTCTGTATATGCTCAGGGGAATTCTCCTACAGGATTTTTGTCCTGTAGGAGCCTAATATCTTTTATTGTACAAGTGTACACAAAAATGTAGTAATTTCAGATTACTGCCAAACGAAAAAAAAAAGGAAAATTTTACAGATACAGTTTAATTTCTTTCTGTATGCTTTTATTAAAAAGCGGTCAGCATTATAAATTGCATGAAAGGCGTTTCACAATTATATAGATCTAGGCCCCGATCTTTAGTAAAGGTAAATTTCCGCGGTGATCCCATCGTAACTCTCACCAAATAGTGAACTTTTTTGGTTTAGATACAAAGTATATTTATTTTTCCGTAATGATATTAATTACAGAATTATCAAGAATATTTGACATATTCTTGATAAATTTAAAGAATGCAATTTGGTTATTATATTTAGGTTATAATTTTTTTTATTCAACAGATGAATGAGAATTGGAATTATTTGAGAACATTCACGAGACAATCGAGCACTGATTTAATCTTGTCAATGTGAGGCGCGAGAAGAAGCTATTATTGTAACTGACATTAAAACAGCTCAATTTACTTTGGAAATTTACTTATAACGCGGAGGAAAAGGGAAAGGACTTATGAAAAAAATTAAGTTTTCTTAGCAAATTGCTCTAAAGATGTCGGCTTATTGATGAATGACAACTAATTGATTTTCGCGATTAATATTTCAAAAAGGTGAGTGCCAAGTTTCTAGCGCAGGCTCTTCGACAAGGTATTTTACATATACCCCTGGCAGATTACATAATATAAAAAGTTTTATCTAAACATCTGCACTTTGGGAGGATCAATGTAATACGCTTTATATATTCATTAGCCGTGTTTAGAATTAAGTGAATATTCGTTTTCTGAGAATTGAAATGAAAGACGTGAACTAGTGAGATTGTACAGTAGCCAAATTATGTAATTCTGAGAAAGAGTATTTCTTAAAACAAAATCAATCCAATCTCTGACTGCTACGCTTTAGCGTAAGCAAAGGTTATCAATTTTTTCTACAATGGTATGTAGGCTGGTTAGTATGCCTCCTCTGACCCGTTTGTTCTCTGTATCCCTCATCACCTAATAAACAAACAAAAGAAAGACATTTATTGAGTCCTAGACCATCATGCCATCATAACTTCAGTCAAACCTCGACGTAAATCTTTCTCCCTCTTTCAATGTCGGTATGGACTATACCGTCACGTAAATATTATATATGATCATGTGGACTTATACACACTTCTATCCTCATGTTATACTCACCTCCTTCTACTCAGAAATCTAAATAAAGGAATAATCCCATTAACTTAAATCAAAATTCCAGAAGGCGACATAGTCCAGAGAAAAATTTTATGCCTCCTGTGTATATGTTTAGCAACGGATTATCGATACTTAGTGTAAAATACAAAATACGGTGACCATCAGCAGAAGACTTTGTACAACAGGCGCATTTATATTCAGCAACTTTTTGTTGCTTTTAAAAAACAGGAATAAAAATACTGGCATTCCGAAGCTCAGTGTTTGTTACTAAATACCTTGACATGTGCAATACAATATAACAGATGATTAAGTGAATATGTCAATACATTTATTATCATGATCAAAACTGCTGTCTAACTTAAGAAATATAGATTTTATGCTTCATACTGATAAG
>CAJDSM010114463.1:0-15788 GCA_903981925.1 Ostrea lurida
GTGATTTAGGTTATCGGCAAAAGCGTCTTTATGTTGAAGTTTTTTTTAAGGAAATCCACTATCTGCATTGAATCACGATAACTTGTCTCGGAAATATTTGTAGTGGGTTAACAGTATCTTCTGAAGAGATATCTTTTGATCTAGCATGCTTAGTAGTTTAGTCAAAAGTAGAGAAGAGGCTTGGTAGACGCACTTACTGGCCCAGCGATTAATCTTTGTTTGTAAGGGTTTTTAAAAATGCAATTTCGGAAATCCTTTAATAAAGGTTATTTGGTATAATTCAACTTGATCTTGAATTCTTTCGGATATGAAGTGTTTTTAGTAAATTCAGAAAGGTGATTTTTTGTAAGAATTTCATCTTTATGTGAACTTGCTTAGAGTGCTAAGTTAGGATTCCCAGTTATTGTTGATATGTAAACCCTGAGTTCATTAATAAGACAATATATTAATAATGTAATTTCTCTTATCTAATCAAGAAACAAGATGAAGCTTTTTATCTTTATAGCTTTTATCACTGGAACCACGTATCATTAGAAATTAGAAGTTCCATAAAATGTAGCTTCCTTATTGTAACTTCAGTTTAGTGTACCAATGACTTATCTGGTTTCTTTTATTGATATAAACACCCATGAGGAAGATAATAGGTACTGTCATCTTTCCCCGTTAAATGGTAGATATATTCAGGTCTTGGATTTGTTAATATCTAAAAAACTCCAGCGATAAACCGTTTTTAATCACAATTCAGAACACAGAAGTAGATCAAGCTCCTCTCCTCAGCCATTTTGTCCAGTCGTTGGCGTTATTTCTTCTTTACGTATACAGAATATTCGATGATTAGTCCATTGAAAGTTATGTCAGTTCCATTTAAATGAGCGAGGTCTTTTTGAATTTTAGGACCTTTCAAAATAGAGGGACTTGAGATCTCTTTATTGTTGGACTATATTTTTTATAGTCCTCTGTTAATATTATATGACCAGCTGGGACTATAACTTTAAGAGGAAGAGGAACATCGAAAACGACTTAAGGAGGGACTTCCGTTGTATGATCTGTTCAATATTTTCAACCGGCATCTGCAACGAAGAATCTGTATTCTTAGAAAAATGAATTAAATTATAACCTATGGATATGCGATAGTGGATGATTATATTCTATTACAACATGATGATATATACAAGGTGTTGGGTATTCATACTTAAGTATAGGCGGGTAAATACCAGGACTGTACTTTTTTATGGTTAAGGATGTTTGTTAATGGGTTGACAGCATCGATTCCTGTTATTTCAAACTTGAGATGGCAGCGAATGACGAGGTTTCTGGGAGTTCACTACTCAATCAATAATACGAGGTGGAATCAAGAGAGTCTGTGATTGAGCAACAATCCCCAGTTATAGTATAAATCAAGTCTGTATTCTGAATGTTGAGGAATCCAAAGTAGACTATACCCTTTAGTTTTTTTCTTGTAAAATTCACCATCGACAAAATTTTTCAAAAGGACAGAGTCAAAGTTTGGTGCGAATGTGATGGAGGACCCAATGGTTTATTCATGAATGGTAAAAGAAGAGTCAAAGGAAACATCATGTATTATAGGTTTGTTGTACGAACGATGTCCATGACTAACGTTACTTAGGTGTATTGGTTAAAAAGGAGCTCCTCACACATTTCACATTGTTACAGACTGTTGGCACTAGAAAATATTTCCCTATACTTCCAATATTGTCATTGAACCCCATATGGAAGGCAGTGCCTAGTTTCCCTAGATAAAATCCCAGTATTCTTCCTCTTGTTCTAACGAAAGGTGTACTCATAAGTATAGGACAAACTAATGAGTTGGTTTAAGGATGATGCACCTATTTTTTCTATAAATCCTCCACTAAATCATATGATAAATGGAATGGTCGGGAGAATTAAAAATCGTTTATAAAGATAGTTGTTGGCTCTCCGTTATTAATTTCAAATCTATGACCCCGAGCATAGCCGTTTATTTAAAGAGCCCTATTGTTTCTCCAAATATATGAGGTCCACAGTAGGTTGATCATTCAATTCCGTAGACCAACATTGGAAGATTTGCACGTACGATTTTACAACAGTCTTGGTATAGTAGATAAACTGAGTTCCTTTGGTTAAATTGCTTGTAAAAATGAAATGTTCTAGTGATAAGAAACATCACAGCCAGTTACAATTTTTTGCAGAACACTTTAGAAATGGAACACACTGGGGTACCCTGTAAAAGAAATCGGTCATAAAATATTGTTTAAAAGGAAAGACCTTAAATACAGAGAGGAACACCAGGAGTTTAATGTTTTAGTTTCAATATCTCCTAATAAAGTTATTGGCCATCCTGTATAGAGCTTCACCCAAGAAACAAAAACTGGTTACAAACTTTGAACACGATGTATGTCAATGAAATGTAGTTATTTATGTCACGCAAGGAACAAAATACGAGGGGGCACCACCTAACCGGTTTTCTGATTTGGAGCCTGTGCCCGTCGAAAGTATTATAGACTCAACAGAGTGGCAACCTGTAATTGATTTAACCAGACTGGGGGCGACGTCGTCTCAGCCAGCTAACCCCTCTATGTTAATGGGCTTCATGATACCAAAAACCTCAATATGGCTTGTAACCAGAAGCGACAAAGGTATCCTCGGGGACAAAAATATGTCGCACCAGCCAGAGATACATGATTTCCGGTGGTTAAATACAAAAAGGCGAACGCTTTACAACATTGTGTCAAACGTAACTCATAATCCAAAAAAACATAGGTACAGATAAAATACGATGTGTTAGGGCAACAACGGACCTATCCCCGACAAAACGAAGGTAAGGATCAGGTGCCATGGAGGAGTAAGCTACTTCTGCTAACACGAGCTCACACTCCACGCCGGTGAAGCCCTATAGTCCGAAAGGAATAAAAAGTCAAACGGGATTATCAACGAATAAGGAAAAACTAAGATAGGCAGAAAAAAGGAATAGTCTACTAAACAACGGGCATAAACAATAATCAATGGTATGCTATATACCATATGACTTAAGTGATAATTGTAATCAGAGCGCAAACAAGGTGCGACCAAGATAACTAAAAACAGAGAGATACCAGGTAATATATTGCGACGTACGTAACCAGCAGAGACACACTTTCTGGAAATGATGAACTTTAACACGCGAAAGATTACATTATAAACACCCTGACAGCATCAAACTAATTTTGTAACGTAATTGGAGCCTACGATACGAGGTTTAAAAATAAGTCGCATAGTCACGCATAGCAGTGTCGCTCACTTGCGCTATCGAATCAACTGGGAGATCAACACACCATAAGACAGGTGAATAGTCTCAGCGGTATACAAGAAAACTAACATAAGAAAACACCAGAGAGAAGAAAGTTGACCCCCGATTGCAAGAAGTATCATAGTAAGTAGTCATCACGCTTATCATATAAGTAGTTGTCAGTCTGCCATTAGAGTCAACTATTAAGAAAATATCCAAAATATGAAAGCACAAAAGTCCTAGAGTTCCCATGCGTGTACCGTAATAATCTTTCACAAGTTAGTGCAGGGCCTATTAAAATCAATCTATATGGACATAACACTTACGTTGAGAGAATTATGAATTGTAGTTAGATTGTATAAGACAATTCGTCCATATACGTATAGCGTTAAGGTCTTGAAGGATAGCGGCAAGGTTTTTTTTTGTTTTTATCCCGACAACAGTTTTCTGTACAAATTCATTAGCTGCTCATTATGAATACAAAAAATAAGTCTGCCAACTAAAGGCGGGCAACAATTAGTTGGCCGATAGCCTAAGGAATATCCTGGCCTACGGGAATTGTTGGCACACCTCGTCTCCAAAAGTAAACTGACTATAAAATTATCTATAATGTAAAATCTCCGAGAGCATGCTCTTATATTATCTGAACCTCAGGGTATCTTTGTGGTGTGCAATCCTATGTAGTGTTTTTCTAACAAAAATATGTGTGTCTTCGTTTGTTCCGCACCAAACGACTAGAAAAATCCGCGTTTATTTTTTTGGGTGCCGGTTGATACTTGATTTAAAAAAGCAATATAATCTATAATCTGAAAAAGCCTAGATTTTAATTTATCGTCCGAGGAATCCGTTAAAATGATAAATAAGTGTGGAGAAATCATCACGTTATTGATGCAGAAATCAATTAACTTTGAAAATTCCTTATGTGTGTCAGGTTTTAATCACAAAAAGTCTTTAGATGTTTTTAGAATCCACTCTGATTGACAGCCAGCTTCCTGGAATATGTAGTAGAACAGAATATCTCTGAATGAGATTTTGTAGATAAACTGTTAGTAAGTTTATAGTCAATAAGTTAGAGAAAGAGGCTTGGGATTTTAATAACACGACACTTACTTGGATGCCAGCGATTTTCTTGTGTTATGTAATAGTGTGCATTTTCAAATGCCAATTTCCGGAATCCAAAAAGGTATGTGTAATTAAAACATTGATCTAAAGATGGATTTGTCGAATATGCTATAAATGTAAAGTGTAATATTTTGAACATGAAAGGTGATTTTTATGGGAAATGAATTCTCATGCTAATATTTTATGTGTAAATTTGCTTATTGAGTGTGAGAGTAGGAAATTCGACCAGAATATAAAATGAAGTAATACCTTAACTTAGTTTTTTTTCCATATAATTAAAATAGACAATTATACATGATGATTTATTGCACACCTTTAAACTAAAAACAAAGACATAATATGTTGTTACTAGCTGTTTATCAGCTGGAACCAAGCCACTAAAAACACTCAAAAAATTATCCAATTCTATGAGTAGTCTATTGTACTTCGATTTATAACCCCAACTATCTAGGTCTTTCCGTATCAAAATTACTAGGCACAGGGAATACATAACGTAACTGTAATTTCTCATTTCACCAACTCGCCACGTTAAATTTGTGTATGAATTAGCATGGAGATTTGTAATAAATTTAAACTCCGGAGATGACTTTTCTTTTATTCCAATTTCAAGAACAAAGCAATTGTCAAAGTCTTCGGGCTCATCCGCATCAAAATCTAGTATTCTATTGTCCAGCGTCTGGCGTATTTCTCCCAACAAATAGAAATATACATGATAGTACATTTCGAACAAATATGTCGCCATTTAAATGAAGGACGTAGGTTCTTCTTGAGAAATAACTTTAGGTAGTCCATTTTTCAGAATATAGAGGAGGACTTGAAGATCCTCATCATCTATATAGAACTATATTTATATCCCAAACTGCTTAATAAATATTAATAGCAAATCTCGAGGTCGCGAGACTTAATGGAATAATGAGGTGATGAAAGGAACGAATGGAACATGGTACTATGCTCTATGCGGAATGGATTTGTCCGTTGTAAATTGCATTCAATATTCTTAGGCACCTAGCCCCGTATGTTATTAATTAAATAACTTGGATGCGATCACGTAGGAATTTAAGTTGCATAAATACATATTAGAAATAGATAATTTGTTTATCAATATAGGAAGAGGCTGTGAGTGATTTTTCTTGGAGTGCTTAGGAGAGTGAAGGAGACTGCTGAAAATATCAGGTATTTCCAAATGTACAAATTCAACCATCAATTTGAAAATTCAATTTTCTGAACCTTCTGCACACTCCAAACCTAATCCATTGTTCATTACTGCCTGGAATTTTTGGCCACACGTGTTTAATCACCATATGCAGATGTGTATATTACATAAAATTTGCCTCGCAAGGGTCCTTGCCTGACTCGTCAAGTGTTTATAGTTGATTTTTGTGAAGTTTTACATAAATGTCAGACCTACTTTTCAGAAATTGTTAGGTAATGTTAGATAAATAAATAAATAGAATTAATATTTACATTAATTTAGCATTATGTGTTGAGGATGGTTGTTAGGAGTAACAATTGTTAGTACTAGCAATTGGTTTTCTTCAACATTTTCAAATTTTTTCTTGGCAGATGTGCAAAGAGTAAGACATACGAGGACGAGGTTTCTTGGAAGGCTCACACGTCCTAATGCATCATATACGTAGGTGGAATCAAAGAGTCTGTGATTGGTAGCACTATGTCAGCCCCAAGCATGTTTGGTGGAAGTTGTGGCTGAGCAAAAAATATAGAAAGTAATTTCGAGAGTCTTTGTACGTTTAACTGATGTTGAGAGAATCCAAGTAGACCTTACCTTTAGTTTTTGGTTAATCTTTGCGTTAGATTTCTTCATGAAACAAAAATGTTTTCAAAGGGACAGAGTAAAATCACGTATTGGATATGCGAATGGTGATGGGCTGACCTCAATGGTTTTACAAAAGTTCATGGAATGGTATCAAGATGAGAGTCCAAAGGAAACGGAATCCATGGGATATTTACAATAGGGGGTCTTGTTTGTACTAGAACTGACTGTTAACAGCATGGACTAGCGTTTATACAGGTCCCGTAGGAATGTATATGGTTATATATATGTCCCCATCATCATTTTACATTTGTTTACATGCTGTGTGACATAGAAATATTAATAATTCCTATTAAGCTTTCCATAATAGGTATAATTAGACATCTAATATAGGAAAGGGCATATTGGTCCTAGTTGGTTACCTATTGGCCAGTTATTCTTCTCGTTGTGGCTGACCGAGAAAAGGGTTGTACTTTATATGTATGGAACAACTATTGGTATTGATGATAAATTTTAAATGTCTAATAAAATTTCCAGATCTTACATAGTATAGAGAGGGTAATACTGTCGAGGAGAATTTTAAGATGTGTTATAAAAGAATTTGTTGGTCCGCTCCGAGTTGTACTTAATCTATTCAAATCTTAAATGCCCGATCATTACGTTTATTTGAAATGAGCCCTTTGTTTCTCCAACTTAAGTATAGTCGGAGATAGTCCACAAACATTATGGTTTAACGTAGTTTCAATGCCGTAGACAACAATTTGGGATAAGAAAATTGCACGTTCTAGATGTTTCACGCAGTCGTGGTGTATATAAGACTGTTGCTTTTGTGGTCTATAAATGATAATGTAAATGAAAATGTGTTTTCTAGTGATAAGTAAACTCACAATCTTTACAATTTGTTTTGCTAGAACATTTAACGAATATAGGAACTACTAATGGGGTCTGATAAGATAAAGAATTATTGTACATAAAATTTTTGATAAAGGAGACTTGGAACAGTTTTTTCAATTCTAATAAAGTACTGGCAATCCTTGTAACCAAAACTGGTTATCATCATGACACGATGTATGGGTCATATTTTTTATGTCCCCGCAAAGGACAATCCGAGGGGGCACCTACCGTTCTGTTGGAGCTGTGCCCTAAAATAGACTAACAGAGTGGCAACCATTATTAACTGGGCCGACGTCCTGCCCGCCATGCCAGTATCTCTATGTTTTTGCATCTGTATGACCCTCATTCAATGCGATAAAATTGTACCATAAACGATCAAGTTATCCATCGCGCGGGACAAATTGTCCACCAGCAGAGATATATGTTGTGGTTAAAATGCACAAAAAGGCGAAGTTAAACCATTGGAAATGTCAAACGTAACTCATAATCCAAAAAACATATACAAAATCGAGTGTAGGGCAAGCTCACGACCTCCGACACACAAGGCGAAGGGTAAGGATCAGGTTGCCATGGGGGGAGTAAGGCTATACCTCTTGCTGAGACCGGTCACAACGCCGTGAGCCCGTTAGTCGACGTAAATAAAGTTAAAGGCGGGATTAACCCGTGATGGAAAACTATAGGAAAATGACATGTACCCCTCATAAACTAAACGCGGTATGATTCAAAATCAGTCCATAAACATATGCTGTAGTGATAATTTGTAATCGCAACCCAAGGTCATTATTACGCGAACCGCAGAATCTGTAGAGCGAGAAAAATGATGAACTTTAAACGAGATTTACATTATAACCCTTTGCAAGCATCAACTTTTTTTTTAAGTAGTTTGGCCTCTCGTGCTTTAAAAAGTCCGCATACGCATAGCATGCTCTCTGCGTAGAGACTCACAATTCTGGGAAGTCATACTCTAGAAACACACACATTGAGCAGCTAGGTGAAAGTGGTAATTTAACTACATAGAAAAGTGAAAGTTGACCGAATGAACACAGAGGCCCAACATTAAAGTATCAACGTTATATCATTATACATTGGGTATGTGTAAGTCCAGTCTGCATGATTTTAGCACAAGGCAAAGTACACGGCATACATACGGGTGGCGGACAATGCCGCCAGGCGAGGTGGGGTGGCGCCGACTAATTGAAAAGCGATAAAAAGACCAAAACAAGTGGAGTAAACCTCTAAGACGTTTTTGATACTATCTAGTACGCGTCAGTTCAAAAACAAAAATACTCCCACGAAGGGAACCAATTACTAAGAAACCCTCGGCTATTAAATACTGCCTGCAAGAGTGCTCCGTTTTCTCAAAGCACCTCCTCTCTCTAACTTTTCGAGGTACTGAAGTTTTCAAACTCTGTGACACAAATTTCAGTAGCAAAAATGGCGACTCCTTAGAGAGTTTTTTCTCACCCAATTAACCATCAAAAGGAATAGTATATCGCACAGTATAAATTCGCACAATAGATTTTGCTGCATTGGTAACTTATGTCAACGTTGTATAAGTTCTATTTATTCCTGCTTATAATTAAGCACAATTTATGCTTCGAAGTCAATGCGTCTGTTCGGGTGGCGGATATAAGCGCAACCCTGGGGTGGCGGATTGCTTAGGAAATAGGGACTTTTAATTTTGTTCTCTAGCTGTTCCTTCTTGTTTTTATGATTCCGGAGACAAAAAGACCCTATAGTTACTAAATTTTGGATGGTCTTTAAATCTGTGATATGAATTATTATTTATACGATAATTGTGATGGTGCGTATATTCAAAATTTTACGATCTAATTAAACCAATATATGCGTTTGAGTTTTTAAATATTATTACTATGAGACGAGAACGAATATCAGCCGGTTGATTTAGTGATACGATGTACCACGTTTCTCTTTAATTAATCTCTGAAACTACCTTGCAACCTTACTATTCTCTCTAAATCTACAGGCTTATTTGGTCTTTCTTGTGTTAGTGAAGTGCATAGGTCGGATGTAGAAGGGGAAGGGGGCACCCCCCCCCCTTGTGGTTGCCCAAATCATTTGAATTTGTCATGTATGTATAAGAGAATGATACAGCTGAAAATATTACACTTAAATAAAGCCTGAGTGATCACACACACAAGCCAGCTTGGGGGGCTGCTTTATCGCCCCCCCTGAGAGCCCACCATATCAGTTAGGTATCGCTAGAAACACTCTTTTATGCAACCAAGAGAGGTATATAGCCAAGCAGGCCCCCTTTTTCACAAGGACTACTCACTCCCGTTCTGACCTTTCCGACCAAATCACTGGATCCGCCACTGAGTACTGTTTATGTCATATATACAATTTTTGATAGTCGCGCTAATTAAAGTGTGGATACGTCCAAAAACTATGTAGCAAAATAAGTATTGATGTAACTTAAGAGACAGATGTTGGGTGTGGGTGGCTTGACTCACTATCCGAGAAAAGTTTTGACTGAATGGAATTGGGAGAGTACAAGTTCATCAGTCCTGCTAACATCTATTGATCAAGAGAGTATAATAAAAGTAATGGATCTTTGAATTTACAATATTGAATAATAACGCACAATGTATAGTACATGTATAAGGATAACAATCTGTGACCCTCCTACTATGATATGCTATTATGGACATTGTCCAGAAGCATATCACAAAATCTATGCAAAAATTTAACACATTTCTTTTTCAGATGACTGTGTGGTACATGACGTATGAACAAAAAGTCCAAATCTGTGGCTTTCATCGCTACACAAATGATACCTGGCGCAAATCCAAGATCACACAAGAGCGCGTAACAACTTGTTCTTTAAAAACGGGCGCGGGGGGGCACAAGAGAGGGCGCGTGGAATAGGGGAGGGGGCGAGGCAATGTTATAAAATCAACTGAATTTTGGAGGGGCAACTTTGGATAATCCCAATAAGGCAAATATAAAAACAACAACAAATAAAACTAAATATACAACGTGTGGTGCGCAAAGGTGGGGGGAGCAACCTTCTTAAAAAATCAATAGATGTGAATGGAACGGTGGGATGCGGGGACTCTCCTAGCCCCCACCTGCCATAACCCGTCCCGGCTTCCTACGCCATGAAGATGTACTACCGACTCTAAAACTTATATTCTCTCTTAGGAATTTGCTCCAAGCTAATTTGCCGAATCAAGAACATGTGGAGTAGGGTTGTCTACGATTCAACACTGTATTGATAGCCTTATTCATTACGGTGTATTTCTCTATAAACAGAGTACGTCGTGTGTGTTTGAAGAGTTCTTCATTTTGGGCGCTCTCTTCATCTCTTCTACATCTATCATCGATCATCTCCTTTGTCGAATAAATTTTCTTTCCGCCTAGATTTCTCTGATCTGATTTCTCGTTCTCTCTCTCTCTTTATGCTCTTCATCTATATTTCAATCTTCTCTCTATTCTCTCATGCTGCCTACTCTCTAATAAATCAATATCTGTTCAGTGGTCACGTTGGCAAGTGTTTTTGTACTACTATTAGTTTAAATTTATTTACTATTTTATCACTCCTCGCACACATAATAAAATTGACATAATATCGATTAGATTACTTTTCCAAAAGAGTCAATATATGTGAAGATCAGATATATTTATCCCTATAGAGTGAGAAGATTCTTGAATTTTGAATTGAAAATATTGTTTCTTTCTTTAACCACATAATATTGAATGATACATGTTTAATTTATAGTAATTTGTTTTCGGTCCCATAAAAATCTGTCAAGATGATGACACGAAAATTGCTACATGGATCGTCAAATGTTGCTTGTGAAAATGAAGAGTAAACCAAATAAAAGTCGATGACTTACTCTCCTCTGTGTCTTGTGAGGAGGTCATAAGAGAGGACCAGCTTTGACGATAAAACAGTGGTGATAGTTGTTTGAGTACTAAATCTGAGTCGTATATTTAGCAATCAAATATAGCTCATAATATTGGGCTGTTAATGCTTTCTCCAAGTCAGAAAAAGCGCTGTAATTTCCAATGTATGGAATTCGATCGTTTTCAATTAAGCAAAGACTTTGGTGACGAAATTTTTTTATCAACCGATGAATCACTCAAAAGTCACGTCAGAACTTTCAAAGAAAGTAATGCTGACACTTAATTTACTTTATAATACCATTATTACTGAAGACTCGATTGGTGTTCTGTACACACTACACTTTGGAGATGACAAGAAAAGCAGGTAGAGGGAAGTATAATTTATGGACGCACACATTAAAATGGTGTGCCAAACACTATTCATATCGGAGAGATCTAGACAGGAGATCTTTACAGTCACCTGCACGCGAATGGCCGAACGAGGCACAAATCTCGTTTCTTCAAATAACGATCAAAGACACTTATTGGGCGGAGTCAGTTATGTAAGCAGAGACTAGTGATGAGGGTAAGTTCACTGTAATTTCAATTACTTCAGAGTATGGTTGAAGCACGATGTGAACTGCATTCATACAACTAGAGATAGTGAAATATAAGTCATGGTGGAAGCCCTTTTTACATTTTGATATTTAAAGTCAACATAATTCTTGAGCTTAAAGTGAGATAAGAGCAAAGCCTTCAATTATAAAAAGAGAGGAAGTTAAGAATGCTTCAACGTTGTAGAATCAGTAGTTTGCCATAATCAGAACCCCCCCCTTTTCGTCTCTCGACTTTGAAAAATGAAATCTTCAACTGGGCTGGCCTAAATTAATGAAAAGAGATTGGGGCTGATCCATACCCAGGAGCGGTCAAAACGTACAATTTGTAAAAATATTATGAATGTCGGCATTAGGAAGAGTCCTAATGAAGTATCTCATATAGCATTGTTATCGATTTTGTAAATCAGCATACTTTTGACTGGAGTGAGGCACCAATTATCTTAAAAAATGAAAAAAAAAGGACATAAAAAGAAAACAAACATCACACCAAAACACAAACTAGATATCAAAATCAAACAAAATCACAAATAGCTCACGCCAAGCTAACATGTATGGAATCACAGAATGGCCTCCAGTTTACAGTGCGATTATGCAGAGATATTGTAAAGAAAATATAATGTCTCCAAATATCCACCATTTTCAAATTTTAAAAGTGCTGAATGAAGAGTCCTTTCCGCAGTAACAGCACAGGGCAGAAACAACGTGCACACAAAGGAGGGAAGCGTTCAGTGAAACATGAGGCGTATTTCTCTTTTGAGGGTCATATACTCATATATCTACGCAGCGGAGCTATGCTATGGAAAGAAATTAGAAATCATGTGCCTATTCGCCGGAAGTAAATCCCAAAAGTGGTTCATATCCCTGCAAATAGGGTCTAACAATAATGTTGCAGTATGATTTTCATTCTGAGTCTAATGTCTTTATTAGCCATAGTATATACAGATAGCACGGCCGTACTCAAACAAAAGGTCAATGTCTCCTTGAATCTCATATGCTAGTGAATCGCTCTCTCAGTCTCCGGTCCGTCCCAAATAACTCGTGCGTAAGTCCCTCACCTTACATCCTTCGCTATGTTCCTCGCATAAGCTCCACTCGGCTCCTCCATCAGCAAGCTACTATCAAAGTTCTTGCTTCATTATCGCTAGTGTACTCATCGGCTCATGGCCTCTCTCAACAAAAATCGGGTTCTACCTCAGTCTCTTCTCTCTCTGACTTCTCTCGTCTCTCCTCCCACCTAGATCATAATCCAATCGCTAAACGATTTGAATGCGATTTTCTGTTGTCTAAATCTAATATATTGTACTCCTTTTGAAAAGAGAAAAGCGGTATAAGAATATGAGAATTGATTCTTCGTTTGGTTTATAGGCAGTTTTTTACCGGTCTGTGTCCTGTCTTACCACTGTTTTGTACACTTGCAATTGCCCCACCAATGGCCTCTACATAAAAATTGAGTGAGTATTGTAATGCAATGGAGTTTTTCCTTAGTAAGTATTTCCCCTACTCTCACTTCGTGCAAGCTTAAGTTGATGATAATACACGGCATTGTGCCACTATAATACTAATGATAATCACCCACCCGATTATTATAAATTAATGTCCGGTGTGACGAGTTGTTAATAGTTGTGCAAGTGAGAATCTGACAACTCGATAATATTGGAATATTGAGTCACCGATGGTTAGCAAAGCATTTTGTTTACCCAATTTTTATAAGAGTCCCCATAATTTTGTCTCGTCTCCCCGAAATAAAAAAAAAAAAATAAATTATATGCGGATAGCTGGAGAAATTGAGACACGTTTAGCTTGAGTAAAACCTTCCAACACGCCCCACAATCACCACCGTCACGAATTTAGGATTTTGAAAGATTGAGCCAAAATTCCGTTGCCAAGCACAAAAATTAAATGTACCCCTCACCCAATCGCCCGGAGCAGGTGATAAATAAGTCGACAAAATTAAGTGCTACGATTCAGGGCTTAGATAGAAATTCACAATAATAATCCTGCCCCTGAAAATTTCTGCATGTATCGGTCCTATCGCTACGGCATGTAGAAGTAGGCAAGATACACAACGGGCTTTCGGACAATGAAACCTATGATAAATTAAAAAGTGTAGGAGGTCCTCAGTCCTGGGTCAGCCAAGCACTAAAACTGTCATATATGTGGCATCGGACACGCTAGAGAACCTCACTAGCCACATGAAAAGGATCGTGAGGGTTATAGTCCTTGATATAGCACTACGGGTCTAATGAATGTTAGACAGCCTTCGAGCACACGACGAACATGGAAGCACAGTATCAATGGAGTGAGTATGAAATAAAACAGTCCAAATAATAATCGACATTCAATCACAGTAGTAATGGCAACATCCCACACAAGAGCATCATGGTCCAGTCCAGGTACATTGATTTGGAACTACATCAGGGTTCAGAATGAAGTCAAAATTGGACAGCATAACTGACAGTATCCTATTGATGTTGTGTTGCAGATGTCCAATCCAATTAAGAATCAGTTAGGTAGTCAATTAGTTGATATTTAAGCTTAACTGGAGGTTCACCGAAAGAGAATCCTCATTGGACATGATTAAAATAGCTCGGAACCTTCCCATCTGAAATAAAACTCCTCAATTATTGTCCGAATGAATAAATGTACGTCATTCGTAGCCATGCGTATCTATTATTGAGAGATATCTGCTGTGTTAATAAATAAGTTCCGGTGAGGATTCTCCTTAGGCACGTAGTAAGTCGGACACAATCAGGAGAATCAAGGAAACGACATATAATCGGGATAAGACGATGAAGTTCCATTTGTTTGAGATACCAGTCTTTGCACTGTCGGGATATTCTTAGGGTTTACACATCATACAGGTATCGTTAAATATTTTTTAAAAATAATTTTTATGAAAGGATATATGAAACGAAGCACGAGCTATTTTAATATTACGGGACAAGAGAAGTAGAAAAGGTGTTGTTAAGTCCTGATTCTTAGTAATGGCACAAACAAAGATGGTGTAAGTCCTGTTCCTTGTAATGACCAACAAAGAATGGTGTAAGGTCCTGATTCCTAGCCTAATGACACAACAAAGAGGGTAAGTCCTGATTCATTTAGTATGACACACAAAGATGGTGTAGTCCTGATTCATCTTAGTAAGTGACCACAAAGATGGTGTAGTCCTGAATTCACTTAGTAATGACACATAACAAAGATGGTGTAGTCCTGGATTCACTAGTAATGACACAACAAAGTGGTGTAAGTCCTGATTCATTAAGTAATGCACAACAAGGATGGTGTAAGTCCTGAATCAAGTATGATCACAACCAAAGATGTGTAAGTCCTGATTCATTTAGTAAATGACAACAACAAATGATTGGTGTAAGTCCTGATTCCTAGTAAAATGACCACACAAGAATGGTGTAAGGTCCTGATTCTTAGTAATGACACATACAAAGATGGTGTAAGTCCTGATTCACTAAGCTCGTAAGAAGCTCAAGCAAAAGAGGGATAAGTAAGTCCCAGTTCAACTTGATCATAGCGATTGCTGAACTTCAACATCTATGATATCATAACCAGGCTTGTCACAATGCTTTATTCAGCAATTCTCTCATAATTTTATGGTTTGGTGAAAGCAACATACCAGAGTTCCTGTGAATCATTTAATCATAATATATTTCTCCTACATGTATATTTGCAAAACTGTTGCCATCATCTTTACAAGTCCAATATATCAGAGAGGAATGATTTACTGGTCATACTGTATTATACAAATTATTCACTAACATGTTGCCTTCATGTCATGTTAAGGAGACAATATGTGTACCAAGTTCGTTTGTCCAAAGTACGAAATTATTATGTTAACATAACTTCTAGAATTTCTCCAAAAATGTGATTTTCATGCACGAAAAATAACTTGCAGTAAGTCAACTAGTTAGTGGAGATGTTTGTTGTGCAGCAAAACAGTTCAGACACTAGCATTGGGTTTTTTTTTTTTTCTCTCCACCAGATATAGGTAAGACCATCAATGAGGAGTATTGGTGACCAGTCCAAGACCAGGGTTCAGATCATACATCGGCTGAAGAAACAAGGCCTAATAGAGAGTGCTAAAGACCTCAAACGACTGAAAGGGTGAGACTAAATAAAATTCAAAGGTGATGGAGGGTGCTAAGTACCTTAAATGACAGAAAGGGTGCAATGAAATAAAATTCAAAGATGATGGAAGGTGTTAAATACCTTAAATGACAGAAAGGATGAGACTAAATAAAATTCAAAGGTGATGGAG
>CAJDSM010114469.1:0-16201 GCA_903981925.1 Ostrea lurida
GGACTGATTCACAAATTTTGGACAAAAAATGTTTTTAAATATTAAAAATAAGAAATGTAACTTTCTTGAAGTTGAAAACCAAAATTTCAGTGGCGGATCCAGGATTTGTCGAATAAGGGGCCGGGAGTCCCTTATGAAAAAAAGTATAAATCTATAACAAAGTGATGGAAGGGTTTTGGTAAAACTCAAAAGGGGAGAAGGGGGGTGGGGTCCCGCCTGTCACTCCCCTCCCCCCCCCCCCCCTTCTAAATCCGCCTATGAATTAGGACTTTCTGACTGGAAGGATATATCTATATAAGCAATATCCTTAACCCAAATCTGTGTTACAGTCCTTGAAACGATCTACTTTACCATTTTTCCATGCGTTCAGCGTGCGTTCATCGTGCAGTCACCGTGCTTTCAGTCATTTTTCATTCATTGTTCAGCGTGCGGTCACCGTGCATTCTCCGTGCGTTCAGCGTGCGGTCACCGTGCGTGTGGTAAAGTAGAACATTTCAGGGACTGTACGTAAAGAACCCAGGGCACACTCTCGTCTTTTATGTTTACAAACAAAGACTGATGAAATGTTATATCATTCTGTAATTTTAAACATAATTTTAAACAGTCTTAAAATTTTCATTTTAAATGGCATATATAACCTAAAGAATACTTCATATCAGATATTCATCACAGATTTAGATAGCTAGGTTTTAAATATTTTGTAAACAATAACATGCAGCTGAATTTTTGTTCACATAACAAATAAATCTGATTTCTGCAATGAGTTTTAGAACTGACATAATGTATGTACCTTATTTTTGTACTGAAACTTTTTAAAACACAATAGACAGTACACTTCAATCAGAAAACCTGAAAATCAAAGTTTGAAAAAAATTATGAATCGGTCCGTTTAAATCAGATGTATCTCTATGCAACATCATCTCTACTCACTTTCAAAATATTTTCTATCTTTGAACCATTAAAATCACTGTTAATTTCACTATCCCCGTCAACAGTTCCGTCCAAGTCTTTTGTAGAGCTAGTAAAGGTGCCTTCCCATTCATTGGCTTTAGGACAAAAATCTGCTAAGACATGATTTCTTGGGAGTTTGTGATTTTAGCCCACTTCCATGACAGCCTTTTCTTTGTCCTCCATATGGAGATGGCCTAGGGCTTGTGAACAATTTCTTGGCAACTGAAGTTGATCGTCTGAGGTTGACTGAGGATGATCGCCTTAGTGACTTCTGGGTGACTAATGGGCGGTTTTTCTTCTATAGCTTTGGAAGGAGAATTGTCATACTACGGGAAGAGACACGACGACTTCTTGCGAGTTTGTGATTTTTGCGCACTCCCAGAACATCCTTTCCGTGGTCCTCTTACTTGTTTTCTTTTATGTTGCCATAAAACATTTCAGCAGAAGTTGTATTTATTTACTGGGTAGATTTTATGCTATCAAGTTTTCTGTAATAAATGGTATACTCTCAACATTGTATTGAGATGTTTTGATTCAACTGAAAGAGCAGTTGTAGCTCCAAATAAGGAAGTGTGCAATGGCAGTTCTAAGCAGCTTAGCTCCATATAAGGAAGTGTACATGGCAGTTCTTAGCAGTTCAAAGCAGTGTTTGAGCCGTTGTTAGCAGTTCTCCTGAATATTAATTAGTTTACAGCAGTTTTGAAGCAGTTCTCCTTTAAATATTTATAGGGGACAGTTTCAAAACTTGTTTTTTTAATGAGCTCATAAATATTTCGTCCGTATTTACCAGCTAAGAACTGGGAATGCTATATAACTGCTGTTAACTGCCATTGGAATGCCCTTATGCAAATGAGTAATTTGCATATTAAACAGAGGGACTGGACAGCTAAGAAACTGCTGAAGGACAGCTGTTTTTCAGAACTGGGAAGGACATATAACAGCTAAATAACAGCAGTTCATTTTGACTTTCGCAACGCTAGCTGCTTCATCACCTGATAAACCAACAAAGAAAGCATTTTATTGTTTATGTAACAAACACAAGGAACGTACTGTTAGCTTATATTTATATTTAGAATGAACTTTATGTAAAAACTCGGCTTTATATAAAAAAATAAATAAACACTTGACAAGGTGCTTAAAGAGGCATGGACACTTGACAAGGTGCTTAAAGGGGCATGGACACGTTTTGAACTAAAAATGTTTTAGATTGCCAATTTTAATGTATACAATACTTAATCAAGTTATTTCTAGTGGTCAGTAAAAATTTGAAAGTCAGTTGCTGAGTTGCAAGTAAGATACAGTGCTCGCAAATCTTCGCTATGTAAACTAGAAAAAATATGATGTGGCCACATCACAGAGGGCCCGGCCCCGCTGGTAAAGGGACAGATTGTCGACGACCATTACAAATTGATGTTGAATGTGTTGCAACCGTTGCAGAGGATAATGAACGGAAACGAAAAAAATTTCTGAATTTGTTTTCTAAGTTCAAGAGGGGCTAAACTCTGTCAGAAAATCATCGACCACTGACCAACTTCGAGACTTGACCTGACAGTTATTCCTGTGACGTATCGCATATACCAAATTTGAGTTATGGCTGTGTGCAACCGTCACCATATGAATACTTAGATTAAATTTTTTAAATTACCATAATATTGGTTTGCTCTATACTGTTTTGCAAAGTGTTCGTAGATTTTTCCGGGCGCTTCTCCGGTCCGAAGATTATGTGCGGAGGTTGGACGACGGTACACGCAATTCTAAAATCACATACATTTGAAGAAGGAGAAAGTGATTACAGTTTGCCTTAACACATACTGGAGGAAAATGTTTTTATCTTCGCGGGCACCAAACCGTGTGAAAAAAAAATACTGGTAGATAACAACTATCATATCGGTTGATTGAAATTATTCCCAACTTTGGGTCCGCAAGCTTATTATTGCTTGCCCTCAGCGGGTGCTTTGGATCGCAGCAACCCCAAAACAAGCAAGGTTCAGCGGGTTTGATGTACAGTAACACTGAATCTATTCCTTTAGAATGAACTAGGCCTCAAACCCGTCTGTCCGAAGAATTATACATAAGGTATGGAGATTTTAGGGTCGCAGAAACTATATAGTAAATAATGGTATGGAGCAATAATAATACCCATTAGACATTTGTTAAAAACTTTCAAACCAAATATCAGACTTTTTTCCGGAAAAATTTACATGTCTAATAAGTGAGTATATATCCCGACTTTTTCGTTCCACCGGTGCTGACTCCATGCTCTCTCGCGGTAAAGCATTTATTCGCATAACGGTCGATGTGTCCTGCGACGACTGATCATCTAGAGCCCAACCACGCAATGTAGATCGTGTTGACAAAAAACCCTCACAATCCCTTAGAAACACCAGAGGCGGTTACAATTTAGCGCAAATGCGTTCCCAGGTCACTAGGTACACGATTACTTCTTTATTCTTAAGGTCAGGGCGTGTGGTTACACGGCCGTTCTTTTGGGTTTAATGTAACTTGATTTTCAAGAGAAGAAGCCAGTCGCGGTTCCAACTTTCGTACTGGGATAACCTTAGGGCCAACGTTGGGCCACCTAAATAAGAAAAACTCTTTGAAGGCCCCACATTAAAAATTTAGTCGCTCCACAGACATATGTAAGTAAATAAAAAAAAAAAAAAGATTTTTACAAGCGGAAAAAAAAAAGTAAACATTAGATCACACAGCAATATTATTTAATTAAGAAAAAAATGAAAATAAATTCTCTTTCCCTCTAGGGTCATATATACTTCTTTTAGCCAAAAACACATATATTGTGACGCGAAAATCTAGAATGGTGTACAAATAAAATATCAATTTAATGTCCATGCCCAATCTATTAAAAATTCATGGCCGTAACTAATGGTCTCTGTACATTTTTAAAAACTGATAACGGACACACATCTTTTCCTCCATGAGTAACAAACTAAATAGTCAAACAGTCCGTTGGGGGATCGTAGCTCCAAGAAGCATATAGACATCTAACACCGGGGTTGTCAGACTTTCTCATTCCAGTATGTTTTATGACATTCGAAAATTCAGTTGATTTCAAGATTTATCAAAAGACTTGTCACAAGCCACTTTGTCCATGTCGGTATAATGCACCACTCGCGTACAGGCTCACAGCAACCGGATCTCCCATTTTACCAGGGCCAATCTTGAGCCATAACACCCCTATCCTTTCTTGAAAAAAAATAATAAACTGTCTCGAAATATTTTTCATTGAGTCGCAAGTACAACTACGTTGTATACAACTGCTTTACGTTACGGTGGTACGACACCCACAAATAATGTCGTCGATCAATGGCAGGCATATACGGATTAAAACTAAACTTCATAACAGTTGGACGTCGGAAATCGTCAGAATGAAAAAAATGATTTGAAATCAGCGTATATAATTCGGTCGTAAGGGACGGAGCAACGAGAACATGGAATTTGGGGCTGCGCCACAAAAAGACAAAGTATCTCGGTCAGTTCCACAAACATGCGGAGCGAATGGGCGAGCTGTGGTAATTGGCACCCGGAAGAACAGTGGTGGAGAGAAGATCTGTGACCCACCGTTACAAAAAGGCCACAGCATCTTCCAAATAGAAGTCCGATTAAGTGATGTTGGAGAAAGGTCATTAGTAAGGATTTCTAATTCACCTATTCAACTCGAATGACTTTGAAAAAAGAATAATGGTCGGGGTGTAACCTACTTCTAGCCCTTGTAAACCCTAGACTTTGGTTGTAGCGAGAAAGAAGATTACAGTAACTTTTCATTAACTTGACTGGCGGAGAAAGAATGTCTGGTGCAGATGGAAAAGACATGAAACCTCGATATCTATTGGAACCACTGACTTCAAATCGAGGGTGTACGAGGCGAGAGAAGATTCTGGAACAATTCCAGTATGACACTAGTAACCGTGATTCCTCAAATAAGGTCAGCTGACCAGTGTCGAATGTAGGCAAGAGTTGATTGTAACCCTTTGTACCATGAGAGCATTTTCTCAGAGTTTAAAAGGTGTGCAGATTTTATGAAATTAAATCCGTTTGCCCATCTAAAATTAGGTCGAGGACAAATCTTATTTTTATATGGGCTACTTTGACTGATGCTACAAGGCAAAGATTTTTTAACCTAATGTAATTCAGGTTGCCGAAAATATGCACTCGGGAAAACACTACTCTACTCTTTAGTGCACAGGAATTCTCTATGTTTCTTGCCATTATCTACAATGTTACATTTTGAAACATTGGGAGAAATTCACCGGTAAAGTAATCTGGTGCATGCTAAAGTCATATATAGCCTATGCTTACTATATACCAAAAAAAAAGTAACAACACAGAATAAAAATAACCAACATCGGGTCTTTTGTTGAACGGTCTTGTAGAAATAAACTTTTCTTAAATTTATTCACATCCAGGTCTTCTCCATTCTCGGGTCAAAAATGTGACCGCTTCGTCACTTATGACGCAGGCTGGCGACCCAGTAGATTCTAGAGTACCAATACACTTGCCATCAACATTTACACGAGACTTACTCTGAGGAGATAGAGGTATTATGTACGTTTCGAATCTGTTTTTGGTTTCTCTTTTCAAACGAACTATGGACGTAGAAGTCTTCAAAATCCAATAGGATGACAGGCACACCAACAAAACCTATCCTCTCCCGTGATATTTAGACCAGATGGGTTAAGATAATAACCCATTGACCCTGATAAGACTCATGTAGATCTCATTCAATAACATTTCCTTTGTAAACATAAGAAATATTGAAAAAATGTGCAATGCTCATGATGTTTAAATGACTTTATTAATCTAATAGTTGAATAACATGCATTTAAAGATCAACTTTTCAAAATGTTGCTATATATCACCCAAGATAAGCAGCGACCGGAGGTATCCTGAACATATCGAGACTTATATCACGTAAATTCAATCTCTGAATCAATAAAATACACATAGTAGAAGAAATAAAAAAAAAATGAGCAATACTTTAATTAATTCACACCATTTCCTCGAAAATAGAGGATCTATTGACTTTATTTTGCTGCCATTTTGGGTAATTGTGTTTGAACCGAGTGATGAGAGCGGTACCAAGGCGTTTCAGCCCTAATCTGTATGCGTAGTCCGTCATATTTGACACTAGGGTACGACATTCCTGACAGGCTCTCCCGTTTTACAGGATTTTTGTTTAAAAACATTGAAAGAATGGAAAAAAACACTACTTAGTGAGCTGATCTTTTACTTTGTAAAATATAAAAAAAGAAATATAAATAACTTCTGTAAAAAAAAACTCGCGGGCGTTTCGAATCGTTCCAGTAGATGCGGCCTGTGGTCGTGTTTGGTTGCAGAAAAATCGATAAGCTTAATGTCCCAATGTCATTACAATTTTTTTTAATCCGTTATGGGATTATTGTCTCCATACTTAGAGTACAGGTTTCCGTAAATTTTGAAAACTTGGTCAATTAATATTACGAGATTAAATTGAAGCATTCTACATCCAAACTTTAATTAAAAGGTCCTGTTTGTGCCGAGTTGGAATTAAAATTTTCTGATGACACAATGACTAGTCCTGGACCGCTATTGATATGCTTTAAACCAAGGCGAAAACCCAGAAACGCTGAAATGGGTTCTCTTGTGGTGAATCCTTCGGGCGGACGACTAGTTTATAGCCTGAGGGAAGTGAATAAAATAAAGTACATGATGTAGATGAGATCTTTTGATCGTAAATCTGACGCGGAATGGAAAACACATATCAGAATTATGAACAGCATTAAGCGTCTATATTTCCAATTTTGACAACAAAAAAAGCTTACCAATAAAGAAACAAATAGCGAACATTCCAGAAGCAGCTATTCTCGGATGTGTCTTCTACACTTTCCGGTACTAAACTAACGCACCTCTCGATTAACTTGCTTGGTTGCCATGTGTGGCACATTATAAGACAAATAATAATCGAAATTTCAGACATTTCCGGTGTCTGTTGTGGCTGACTACTTCGGAGTGGATAACTAACCAAATCTCGAATAACTGCTTTGTTCCTTGTGGCAGAGGAAATCATTGGAAATTTTTTTCTTATGTTAACCTTATCAGTTATCGTTATTCGCCAGAAATGTTTGCCTATGTAAAATCCTTCAGTTAGCTGTATGGACCTACGACTCCCTCGGCGCCAACCAATACTACCGGACCAAATACAACTACTATAGAATGTGTTATTCCAACATTTCACGGGCGGGGGGCAGGGGTCGCCGGCGATCATGTCATTGACGCATCAAAATTCACAGCGAATGATTAAATTCCTGCAAATTCTTGAGGACTACTGCACTAAAGGGTAAAGTTCATTGTTTGTGTGATTTAGTCCCAAATCAAGCTTGGCTTTTAATCACGGAGCAAACTGTCGGGTCTAGAAATAGGTCAAAATACTTTGTTATTGCTTATTCATCGCGTTTCGTCATGTGAATTAAGGTGAAAGATAAATATTTTTTACACCTCAGGTTATTGCAATTAAGAAGCATTTAAAATAGCCACTTCTCTATTTAATTATCACAGGAGACTGCTAGGGTAGCGCTTTTGGAGCTTAACGTAAATCGTGTACTTCTCTGAGTTCAGCGAAGATTAAAGATACATTGTATCTTTTTGTTTTTTAAATTTCGTAACATAGAATTTAAGGGGCCAGTCCACAAAATAGATATGTAAAACGTTTTCAATTCAACTTTTGAAAACAATATTTACCAAATATTTCTTTGGCTTTAACAGATGCTAGTCGACATATTTATCAAACGCCCATCTTTCCTTGTCGGCAGATTTGAATACGAACGCGCTTCAAATTTTGTGCTTCTCTGACTTTCCAACACACAATTTAATGTAGGACAGCGGTGTGTACTCGAACAAATATTTTTGCTTATACTGACAATTGGTCTTGAGAGACTGCAGCATTAGGGTAACGCACACTTAATGAGATCAGAAGGAGAGGCAAGTATCCGACGAGAGGGGATTAGAGGAGAACAGCCCCCAAAGCACTGACGGTGTTTTAAAAGAAGATGATTTAGATTAAGAGAGTAACCACCACTAAATAGTGCAAATGGTTAGCTCTATCAATTATCGTGTCATTTGATGAAAAAAAAACTAAAAAAGAAAACCACAGACAAACAATAGATGTCCTGTATTTTGAAAAAATAAATTATAATTAAACCAATTCAGCGATGTTCTCTCCTTTTTCTCTCAACAAGTTTCAATAAAAATAAGGTGAGCCTTAATTACGGAGCTACTCCTGGTTGCAGGAAGTATCCAACAACCGAGTGTTTTTGTGGACATTTTTTTGTTCCACCATCACAAAAATGTCTTTTATCCGATTTGATAACATTTTTCCAATTTAGAAAAATATAATTGAAATTACTTTTTTTTTTTAAAACGTTAACCTTCGAGTGGACGACGGAAGTTGAAGGCGCGAACTAATTTGAATTTATGCACTAATTATTCAATTCTAATGTTGCTGTTAAATGAAATCCCTGAAAGTCTTCAGTCTAGATCCTTTAACCTATTTTCGAAAATGCCCAAAGAATTGCTGTTATTTTTAAAAGAACGGAATCGGCAGTATCTCACGACCCCGGAAGTACTTTTTTGCAAAATATTTGACGTTTACTCTAGAGATGTTATTGCTTGCATAATATACTATAAAAATATAACACATTAATGTTTTATCAAGCCTTTGAGAGATACTATGCGGAATTTTGAAAAAGACATTTTAGGGGATTTTCTCGAAAAACCGGAAGTTGCTGCTTTAACTTCCGGTGAGTTTATTACTTTTGGCTGAAAACTACAAAGGATCAATAATCTGTTTGTAAGACTCGATTCCGAAACATAAATTAAATTTCACGTTTCGTTTATTCACTCCCGGTGACGACCGGAAGTTGAGGACAAGAACGGCAATGGGCCATTTATACACTAAGATGTCGAGAGATTAAGGACCAAAGTTTGAAACTACAATTCAAATGTTTAGAGAAAGCTGCGCAATCTAATGACTTTTTTAAAGGAAATCGGCCATAACTCGCGACCCGAAAGTGATTCTTCAAAAAAATTGAAAAAAACCCATCTGGACCATTAGAACACTTCCATGAAAAAGTTTCATGAAATCGATCCAATCCGTTCTCCAGAGAAATCGCGTGCACAAAAATCGGGAAGAAGAACAAATAATAAATATAAAAGAGAAAAGAACATAAGAATACTAGTAAGGTTCTTCCGTGGAAACGGAGACCTTGAATAAAAGAGAAAAAGAAACATGAAGAATCCAATTAGAGGGGATCTTCCGTGGGGGAAAAGCCGGGAAGACCTTGCAATAAAAATAACAATACCTCTCCCCCTGAAACACAAACAACACAAGAAACCAAAAAAAAAAAAAAAAAAAAAAAGAGATAAAATAAATAAAACAAACCAAAACAAAGAGAAACCCAAAAAAAAACAAAACAAAACAGAAACAACCCCCCCTTCCGACCTAAAAAAATAACAACCCAAAACAAAAACAAAAACAACTTCTTGCACACACACAAGCAATTGCGTTCAAACGTATGTGTGAGAGGTATCAGATGCGGTGTTGCATAAACCGAAAAATATACCAGACTGTCGTGAGGTACTGGCAACTATATAAATCAATATGTATACTCCCCTTCCCTGGTTTTATATTTTTCGACGAGGGGCATGTCGCAACTAAAAAAAACATTGAATTTTTATATTTTCATTTTCTTTGGTTTAGTAGAATGACGCGTAAAGCTATAGCAAAACATGACGGTTCACAACCGTTTTTGTCTTACACACAAGCATCATGACCCCCACCCCTTTATTTATTATTTTTTTTTTATTCTTCATTAATCTGGGATTAAGCACATCTTATTTTTCTTTTTACGTTAGTTTATGTTTAGTAAATAATGTCAATGAAGCGTGATTTTTAGGTATACGAACAGAAAATGAAAAATAACATTTCAAGGCATGATTTTTAATGCATATATTTCAAAATATACCCGGGGGGGGGGGGGGGCACTTGTAATATATGGTGTGAGGACGTGCGCTGATCATTGCAGACCCCCACCCTTTCATATATTTTAGATTTGAGAATGTATACTTTTCATTAATTTTCTGTTTTCAAATGGTGACCTTTTCCCACTATGACAAACAGCGAACTGCCAAATGTGGATCAAATTAGAATGGGCCATTATATAATTAATTGATAAACCATTACTTTCATATATCGTTATATGCTGATTCCGGGATATCTTTGTATAATTCTGTAGTGGGAAAAGGTCGACCTATTCGCTGGCACGTCCTATCTGTCGTATAAGGTAAGTGCCCCCCCCCCCCCGCCCCGGGAATATACCGGTAATAACGTTGAGAAACAGCATGAATAGGAGCGGGTGTCTATTCTGAGTGGCGGACCCACTCCATTGGTTACTGCGTGCCTAGGTGATAGAGAGGTTGTATTTCGCCTATTTATACATGTATTATTTGATCTTTTAAATAAACAAGATATGCCGTGTATTGGAATTATTATTGCACAGTCCAACCAACTCGCGATACATACGGTTGAATACAACAGTGTTATG
The DNA here is from genome assembly GCA_903981925.1 of Ostrea lurida. NCBI lineage: Eukaryota > Metazoa > Mollusca > Bivalvia > Ostreida > Ostreidae > Ostrea > Ostrea lurida. The sequence continues at coordinate 10,548 of CAJDSM010114469.1, forward strand.
CAAAAGTAGATAATTCGCTTGGATCACAGGGCGCTTGTGCTTAGGAAAAAAAAATTCAACAACCTTTAGCATAGTGGCAGGCAGTTGCTGTATCCTTTAACTATGAGTGCTCACAACGGTTGTGGCTTGTGAACCAACGCTTTCCTTTTATCTGCGTAAGCCCTGTGCTGAGGGACGCCAAAGCAGTACGAAGCGTTATTTTTGAAGACCATGGATAGAAGTTTCGCCTTATTAAAAATTTAATAAGTAAGGAAGAAAGAGAAAGGAAAAAACAAAAACAAACAAACAAGAAAAGAAGCAAAGGGAAAAAGAAAAGTACACCCCCCCGGTTAAGAGGAACCTCAGACAAAACACAACCCCCACCATGGCACTTTCTGGACGTGAGTACTGTATATGTGTTAAAAAAGGTGGCGGGTGATCAGTGCGATTTTTCCACGGGGGTCAGTTGGAATCTCCTATCCATTTAATGAACTGACTCACCCCGATATACCATTCCACCTCCAATTTTAGGGAAAATTTTCGGCAAATTTGCGAGGCGCACGCAAGTTCATTTGCGTTCCAAAGTCGTCAAGCAGGCGAGTTTTAGAGCTATAATATCTGCATTACTACAACAAAGTGGGATGTGTTCTCTTTCGGGCTGGAATGGCTTATTTGCCAAAGGCGCGAACGTTTACTTAGGAAACTAGAAGCACTAAAGGTTACATGATATGTAGGATAGATACTTCTGGAAAACTCCAACAGGTATATCCCTAACCCGGGAGCTCCCACAAATGGGTTTAGTCCTCGGGATAACAATAATGTATAATCTCATAAGGCTGTGATATAATTCTGAAGTGAAGCAACAAATGCGAAAATGTTATTTTATGATAGAAACCGAAACTAAAATCCTACATCAATGTAGACCGGTCTGGAAATGTATGTGCCCCTCTCTCAGAAGAATCCGGATAGACGCAAAATATCCAAAAAGAAAGGGATGAAAACAATTATCACGTAGTAATAATACAACAGACAGTGCATGAAGATTTCTTTATGACGAATACCAAAATATCCTTATTAGAAGAACCGAGTGGAAATTTATTCCTACAACACCAGAACGATGAGATAGGGACATCAATGAATTTGCAGTCAAAATCAGTAGTATAAAAGGGAGTTATTAACATTCGTCCACTTGAGTTGTCATGTAATCATTGCAATTCATGTGGTGTATTTCTATGTCTATTATCTAGCAAATTATATCTCCTTGTTGAAATCCATAAAGGTATTACTATTACGCCACTGATGGCTACAGATGAAAAGTTATGTTGCCTCCCTTATGCGCCTATAGTAATTAAACTAGTGGACAATGTTCTTGGCGCACACGCACAGAATCTTCCTAAAAGTCTTAGCACGAAGGTTTTCGAGGAATGAGTGATATTATAGATTAGACACAACCAGAATTAGGGTTAGGCAGTTAATCTTATCATCAGGCTTATTCTAAAAGATTGTAAGTGTGGATACACTTGGGCACTATAAAATATCTAAATTAGTAGAAAGATTAAACTTCAAACACAGTTCTAAGTTATTTTAAGTAGATTGCATAGTGAATTCAATTGCCCTATTAATTACTGCCGTTAAAATAATGGAAATAGCGGGATCCCGACTTCTTGAATCCTCTACCCATAGCTAGCTCAGTGATTCTCGGATTAGAGTATGATCGTATGCTGTTGCGCCCAGCGTTGCTTGCCGAATGTGGATCTAGACGATCAGCCGATAAAGGCCGGAACTCTAGAATCTACATACTAGTTTGTGAAATGACAACAAACAGGGTTGTCCTCGATTGATTATCTCATTAGGATAATCGCATGTTGGTTGGGAGGAAGATGAAACAACAAAGAGGAGCTCTTTAAACTCATAAAACAGACATGCAGATCTGGAGTGCAGCTTCAGTACAACATTACATTAACCCTGGAAACAAGACAGGACTAGACTGGGGATACAAAGGAGAAAACCAGCATAGAGGGTTTACAGCGGAAGTGTCGACGGGCAAGGTTTGTATTCACCTGGAATCTTTGGTCCTCTTCCGGCCCAACGTATACGAGCTTATCTAAATAAACTCTCGAAGCCGACGTACTGAATAGTTTTAAATAAGAGGACTTGTCCGAATTGTTAGGCTGATGACATGCTTCGGGATAATGAATTATAAAATGTTCTCCTGACTTTTCTGTTTCTGGAACAAGCATTAAACACGTTATGCTGATGACTGAAAGATTCAATTCAATATTCCATAACTGACTTCCAAAAGTTCGTTATTTTACGGCACATCACTGGCACCTAGAGTAGATAAATTTTCTTGTGCGATAGATATATTAACAAATCCATCTCCAATGATATACGCTCTCTCGGTTTTGTAATTTAGCCATATGGTTGAAATGCGGTTTATTAAGATCTTGGTGCTGCTCGCAATGGCCCATGTGTGCTCTATCTTCAGTCTATACACCCTCGCAAATGATATAATTAATAGATTATTGCAATTTATTAGATCACTTAGGTGCAAAGTCTTTTCTATTTGTATTTAAAATTTAAACATAATTATATGTCTTATTAAATGTCATCCGAAATGGTACCAATATACTGACGTTGTGCACTCAATACGAGTTGCTGTTTCATTTTCTTACCACTGAATGATAAAGAGATCTCGATTTGTTTTACGTAGTTACTCTTTGGACATGTTGCATTATTGGTCTCATCCTCGTACTCAGCCGAAACCTTTTACCACTCCGATTTGATACCTCTGCGTTCGCCCCTGCCCTACAAAACCTCTACCGGGCTAATACTATAGCACAATCACAGCAAGAGGTGGATAGGCCAGCGATGACATTTATATGTTGGGGGTTCATTAATGGATCGTGAACTATGCTCGTCCGCCAGACGTGACACAAGGTAACATTGGTATTCATCCTACCGCTCTCCTCCTAAGGGTATAGCTAGGTCCTCCAAAGTAATATCCTTGCAGCTTTAACGCAAGCATATTCAACAAATTGCCCGTAGAGCGGTTTGACCTTCGTTTGCGTCGCGGCTTGGTGTGACACACGACCTGAGGTAGAATGGAAATCACGAAACTGGCCTGTGGCGCGTGCGAAAGGAAACATGTTACCATCGGGGCAAAGTAAGGTTACATATAATAGAAACGATTATGCCCTTAATTTCCACTTCAACTAGCGACGGACTCACTCTTTTTTCTTTCTCGTTTATGTCGACCTTTTCATCGCTTTCTTCTCGTGGCCTACTTCTACCTCATTCTCGTTTATTTTCTCCTGAGTCTTTAACCTTACGATTTACTTTACGTGATCGTATTTCTTGTCAATCTTATTTTTTCCGATCTTCTACATCTCCTCTCTTCTCTCACGTACCCGTTTACGTTTTCCTAGGCTATCTGTGGGCTCAATGTCCGAGTGTGAGATATTTTCTTTTGTTAGTTCAGAGGACGTACGGACTGCCTTATTCTTCGGATACATATATCCCGCCATCAAGTAATCAGGGGTCATACCGACACAGAGTGAATACCTATATGCTGAAACTCTAAGATATCTTTTGTAAACGCTCACACAAGGCTAAATGATATTAGACGCTGGCAAGGTGCTCGCGCCAAAATACATACTCTGTAGAAAAGACTAGCGAATGAGCTCTCAGTCTTGGTAGTTGGCGGAACTACTGCTGTTTTCGCCCGAATATTTGGTAGATGGTACCTCCGTAATGTGGATGATGCGCGAAGAATGTACAAATATTGGATTATTGCTAGACTACCTCCAAGAGATATTCCATTTCTTCAAGCTCAGAGGGCTTTGGGTCTTTTTTTATCTCATCTGGTTGGATGATCAGAAAGGTAATGGTCAGAGTGATTACTACAGCCGGAACATAGGAAATACATTAACACAAAAGTAGTGCTAAGTGAAAAAAAGTGCTTTATCACTATCTCATGTCCTTTATTTACCACATGATGCCCGATATTATTTTTCACGAAAACAATCTTTGTTTGTGAAATAGCAATAAACCAATGTCTCGAAGCCTTGTTACGTCGCCGCCACCAGTGTCCAGTTGAAGTGGTATCGGCGGTATACGAAAAGGATCCGGCCTATAGTAAATCAGCTTTCCCTCCAGTTGCATGTACCTGATTCCCATTCACAGGAGTACTCTACGTCTGTCCCGAACCTCATCAAATACAGTTAAACTTCGCGGCGATAACTCAAAAGGCGCTCCTGCACCATATATTAATATGAACTGTAAGGATAGTGCACATACCGTCAAATCTTGAGCGGTCAGACTCCCTTTTAGAATTTTTTTTTTGCGAACAAAGTCTCTACTCCCTCGGAAACATAATTCATGTTTCAGAAACTATAAGGAATCTTTCTTTTAGGCCTTTTAAGGAAATGGTGGCTTGAATATAATTCAAGTTTCTTTGCTCCAATGAACTGAGGAGAAATACCGGAGCCTAAACTCCCGTGTGCAATAATCAGATATTGCAAACTCTTCATAAGATAGTGCTACTAAAGGGCGGGCGCCCTTCGTGACTATCATTACAGGCAAGAGCGGAAACAGGCCCTGCTCCCTTCGATTTTGAAATAAATTTCTGTGAATTTAATTTGACCCCACATTTGTACCCTTGAGTGAGTGGAATTATGTCTCTATAAAAAATGCCGGAGAGTAATACCTCAAAGATGTTTGTGTGCAGAAACTGTTGATTGACAGTTGAGAGTATAGAGTAATCTCTGGACCCATTATAGACTGACCAAAGCGTTGACAACATAAACCCGGATCAGTATCAACATGACCCGGCCAACAATTAAGTAAAATAGATATTATCTGAAATAATCCTCTTATGCAACTTGGTTTGAGGATTTAGAGACCAGTATCAGGCGACTGCCCTCCGCGAGTCCATGAGAACTAGAGAAGAACCGAACCAGGATCCTCCGTATTGTGTTCTGGTGTGTTTTGTGCTAGGTTGAAAGAGCTACTAGTGAAGTAGACTAAAAGCAATAGGTACTTCATCAGAGGGATCAATCAAACCTTAGCACACATGTTCCCATGAGAGAAGAGGATGACCTAAACCCTATTTGATTTTCGAGAGGTCGTAGGATCAGGAAGGGGTCCAAGCGTCCCTCTTTATTGACTGTCTACAAGGTTTGCCCCCTAACAGATCTTCCTGGGAACAGTGGATAGAAGCAATTTGCCATTTCATTCAAAACCGATGATCACTAAACCTTTCCATTAATGCTGTAACCTACATTTAGTGTAGATGGAGAGAGGGATGAACTATGATTATGATTTCTCACAGTTTTAAGGCGTCAAAAGTCAAGGATCCACTATTTGAAGCTTCACTGCCCTCCACAAAATCACGGTGGAACAGTGAAGACACAGCATCGCACCAGCGGAGGTGATCCGAGACTATCAAACACGATTCCACAAATGTTAGGCCATGAGAAGGAAAAAAGATAATGAAACCTACCCTGAATTTTTTGCCACAGGTCATTGATCAAAAGGTCAAAAGGTCAGATTAAGTGGACTTATTTCTATAAAGAAGGAGATTATCCTTGCGGAACACATCATATAAGCTAAGGTCAATCATTCAGAGGACTCACTAGAACAACCTTCCGTATAACAACTATGAATGGCTTCAA
>CAJDSM010114499.1:77-16328 GCA_903981925.1 Ostrea lurida
AAAAAATAGGGGTGTTGTCATTTTAAAAATCTTCTTCTCAAGAACCACTGGGCCAGAAAAGCTTGAAATTTATATGGAAAGCTCTTTCACTGTATTTAGTGCGAGATTCAAGTTCAAGAAGAAGCAGTGTAGCAACTTAATCCCGATTTATTTGTGGGCCCCACCCACCCTAAGGATGGGGATTAGGCATTATTAATCTAAACAAACTTAATTCTGACTCCATATTAGGAAGCTTTTCAGGTAAATATCCACTCTCTCGTCGTCATGGTTCACTGAAGAAGATTTTTTAAAAGAATATTCCCTAATATAATCATATTGTTAAAACTTTTGATCCCTTTGGGGCCCCATCCGTAATCCTGGAGGGGGGTCATGATTTGAACAAACTTGATCTCCACTATTATAGGAAGCTTTCATATTAAATTTTTCGCTTTTCTGGCCAGTGGTTCTTAGAGAAGAAGATTTTTAAGATCATTTTTCCCTCATAATCATATGCCAAAACTTTGATCTCCCTTATTGGGCCCATCGTGCCCCGGGGTCATGATTTTGAAACAAAACAAACTTGTCGAAATCTCCATTAATCAGGAAGCTTTTCATATAAAGTTCAGCCTTTTTTCTGGCCCCAAGTGGTTTCTTGAGAAGATTTTTAATTTTTTAAAGTTTTCCCTTATATTGATTTGTACCAAGGTCATGATTTGAAACAAAGATGTAGAGTCACGAAGTGCCAAAAAATGGCCACCCTTTCAACCAAAATAAATGAAAACTTTCACCAATGATTACCTCTAAGATTCCCACAGATTATACAGAAATCTTCATTAATATAACAATTATTTTGATGTAGCTTTTTAGTTTATCAGTCATTAAATTGGGTTGTTTCAGCAATGGAATGCTTATAACGTTTCATGACGCTTGCGGTCGATAATATGACGTCAGTTGGAAGATTAATTTTCAAAAAAAATTGTTGCATACAAACATAAGGCATATTTTGGGGCTTATCGATTGTAATATAGATTACAGCCTTAATAAAGCCCTAAAATTATTTGGCATTTTTAGGGGGAAACTTTGTATATATTATCCCTATGATATTTCAAATTTGTGATATATTGCCGCCCCCCCCCCCCCCCCCCCCCCCCCCCCCCCCCCCCCCCCCCCTCCCCCCCCCCCCCCCCCCCCCCCCCCCCCCCCCCCCCCCCCCCCCCCCCCCCCCCCCCCCCCCCCCCCCCCCCCCCCCCCCCCCCCCCCCCCCCCCCCCCCCCCCCCCCCCCCCCCCCCCCCCCCCCCCCCCCCCCCCCCCCCCCCCCCCCCCCCCCCCCCCCCCCTCCCAACAAATGTACATGAACTATTCAAGAGACTGTACTGCCGTATAGTGGACCATGTAATTTAAAAATTAAGTAATCGTTCAGGCAATTCGTGAGTTTTAACGCAATATTTAGAAGACATCGTCCTAAAGTTGTCTGATCATAGAGGAGATTCAAGTTTGTTCAAATCATTGAACCCCGGGGGGTACGATGGGGCCACAATGGGGAATCAAAGTCATTTACATATGATTATTGGAAAATCCTATTAACATCTTCTCAAGAACCACTGCGACCAGGAAAGCTGAATTATATATGAAAGCTTTCCTGAATATAGTGGAGATTCAAAGTTTGATACACATCATGACCCCTAGGGGTATATGGTGAGGCCACAGTAGGGGATCAAGATGTACATTGAATATTTTATTTAAATAATTGTCTTCTCAAGACCAAAAGGACAACCATTTACCTTAAAGCTTCCTGATAGAGAGTGCAGGGCCACGGTCCACTCAGCGTGAGCGATGTGGCCCATGCGGCCTCTTGTTAGGATTTATTACGAGTACTTTACCGGAAGTTCGATTTTCCTTACTTTTCACTATATTGACATCACAACTTTTTAACGTCTGTTATGATAGTGTGGGGGAGGTTAGTTACGATTTGGTACATTTATTTAACTCAAAAGTATCGAAATTGGGCATATGCATAATCATTCGACAAACTGACCATTACTTGGAACAGAATGGATTGTATCAGCAATTTCTACATCTATAGCCCAAATTACTCATAAGTTAATCATGTCTATACGTTAAGTGCTCTTAATGACTTCAGGAACAATCCGTAAAGCGATTGTAATCCGACGCAAAGATGAAATCGTAAATATCACTTAGGCGTAATGATACTGTACACAACTTCGTAAACATTATCATGTAAAATCGTTAACAAATTAATTCTGTCAATTAGAAAAAAGGCAAAAGTATATGAAAAATAAGATTATTTCAGATAATGCCTTTCTAAGAACGTATTTGTTTTTATTTTAATTTTTGGCTCCGCGGGTTTGACGATCCCTCCGGGACGTATGATGGATCTTGGATACCCGGTGTTATGAGTAGCGGGAGATTTGATCGTCGCTTATATATAATTATATTTTAGATTAACTCGAGAGAAAACAGTAAACAGTATTTTCTGAAAATACTGCAATAGGTATTGTGATGAAATATTGCAATACACCCAAACCACAGACCACCAAACATTTCAATTAAAACCCGCACAAGCCCTACTATTTTAAGGTGAAAAAACGATTTGGATGCACCGCTAGTCGAGAATTTTTTGAATATGCTAAGGAAAACGTACATTCAGAGGTTGTTTTACAATACCAAGACGCGATTGTTTGTGAATTTGAATGCTTTTTTTAATCCAATATAATGATAACAGTCCAAGGTACATCTATGTTAATGTACCCATATGTATCAAATAAATCCCTGTGATGAAAAATTGTCAAAAAATTGTAGTCAGTTCTGATGAACAGGATTTTGTTCAGATTGAAGGAAAATGTACCCTTGTATTTTATTAAATGAAAACAATACATTGCACAACAATTGAGAATCATTGGAAACATTTGAGGATTCCTAGCTATCTAGAGCCGTGACAGATGCCCGAGAGCGACGAAATTAACAATATTACACTTTTGGTGTTTATTCAGGATTCTTTACCACGGTTATTGAAAAAGTCAAAGAGATGCCGCGGGTCATTTTCACGTTATAACCACGCACGTACAATTTATTGGGTGATGAAGAAATTAGCATTTGCAAAAATTCATTAACCGCAGTTAGCGGATTATTGAAAATTTTCTTCTGCAAATTGGTAGTTCCTTCATCATCCAATAAACCTACAAAGAAAAGCATTTATTGTTTATATTTATTATTTTTATGCATTTTCTAAACATATAAACTAAGATTATAAGCACCTAAACATATCATAATGTTGATCATTTTTGTACTTTAAATGGAACACCATGTTCAACCTTTGACACTCAAAATCGCTCCATATTGGTAATGACCATGTGAACATGTGACACTTCAAACGGAGTCCAACTGGTTTGCAACAAACATGCATTTAATGGATGATAAATGCAATGTCAATTTCAAAGGGAAATATAAGAGAAAAGATTCAGTGAATGTAAGTGATACACAATCTCATCCTTTTGACACAATATGAAAGAAAACCGTGGATTTGAAATTCAACCATGTCAATTACTGTATATTCACATTTTAGTCAGCTGTTATACTTTGTGGTATTCTCATATACTAGTAGGCATGTTAATATCATTTTACAGACGAAGTGCACATCTTCGCGACCAGTGTCCGTTCGCTTTACCTCTAATCTACGCCACTTGGCAGATTTAGTCGAGTTTCTAAGCCTGCTTTGACTTCCCACCCCAAGGCATCCAATCAAATGCGCCATTCATACCTGATTGAGCATGACATAAAAACCAAAGCAGAAATCATTAAGATCACGTACAGGCAAGTATTTAATACGGCGATTTACCGCGCCGAAAGATAAAAGGTGGATATAACGCTCGCCAACAAGTATGTACACCTAAATAAAAAAACAAAACAAAATTGTTCACTCGAGTGTTACGTCCCAAGCGTTAACTCGGCATCGGTCCGTTAGATGGGCAATTCAGTCGCGACTAAATCAGCAGGTAGATTAGAGTATATTAGATTAGCAGTAAGCGAATCTGGGACACTTGGCTCGCGGAAGCATGGACGAGGTGGCTGTTCCAAAAACCCTCCCTAGAACTAGAAACGAACGAGTTCTACTTTGCGATCATGCCATGACATCTTCCCACGAGGCAAAACTCGGAAGGTTTTCTACAATGACTGAGCGAGGGAACGCCAGACTGTCGTTCATATTTTTTAGCCCGTGTAGAATAGAAATAAAGTACTTTTTTTCGTGCTTTTTGCCAGAATAACCTCCTCGCGTCCTCGAAATGTTTTGTTTGAAAATAAAAGACTCAGCGTTACGCAGTGCTTTATTCAAATTATTCTTTACCACTGGTTGGTTTTATCCCAATTTTTTCCGACGTTTCTTATTTACTGATAAAACTGCCGACTCCTGGGGTGGTCACCACTCCAAATAAAAATTATTAAAATGCCATAGGCATAACAAATGAACCAAAAAAAAAAACAAAACAAAAAAAGTTATCATGGCCAAAAGTATCATATATTTTGATTAAAAGTGTTTAATTTCCATTCAACCAAAGCCATCAAATTATTACAGTAATTCCACCTTTCCCACGTGCTTTCCGCCATACTTTTTTCAACTGGTGTATCATCCTGTATATTCACAATTGAAAGTTTTTCTCTCCACCCGAAATATTGTATTTTTAGTATTTTGGTTAATCAGAACAAATGCCCGTTATGAAGGCCTAAAAAAAAAAAGTTCCGTGTTTCGGTAACCCGACCGACCCTTTGTTTCCTCGGCCGACCCTAAATTTTTTTTATGGTTTTCCAAAAAAAAAAAAGATATAAATAAATAAATAAAAACAAAAAAGGATAATTAAAATATTATATGGTATATATCAAATAATTAAAACCCCGGATTATTCGGGCGTTTTGTATCTTAATAAAATTTGCTTTACTCTTCGATGTGGGGTTAAATATGAAACGAGGCAGCAAGTTTGATATTTGCAATTACCGTTTAATTGCCGATTATAATATGCAACTTTTTTCAAAGAATTGTTTTGTCTGAAAAGGGTTACGTAGTATTATACCACAACAGGGCTGCGTTCAAGATCGTAGCGGCTAGTAGGGCTCCGGGTAGAGCGCTACGTCTTGAACGGCATGCTAGGCTAGCCCGACGTAGCATAACAGCGTTATTTCATACAGTGCGTTCAAAGATACCTTAGATTTCTAGCCTAGCGGCTAGTAGCCGCTACGATCTTGAACGCAGCCCAGGTATGACACCACTAATCGGCGACTATGTAATGTTTCACTCGGGAATTAATCTTTGGCTCTCATTACGTTTGTTCACCTGAAAAGGTGTTGAAAATATCTGTCAAGGAAACTTACCACGGAAACGTAAATTGTAGGAAAATAACACAATGTAAGTGAGTTTGAGTAATATCTTTATTCAAGGAAAAAATATTTTTTAAACTCTTGATCAGGTCGTGTATGTATTTGTGACCAGTATGTTTTGTTTACGAAGTCAGAGAGGAGAGAGAGGAGAGAGGGAGAGAGAGAGAGGAGAGAGAGAGAGAGAAGAGAGAGGAGGAGAGAGGAGAGAGAGAGAGAGAGAGAGAGAGACTGTATACACTGCGCTGCCACTTTAACATCTTTGTCCTGAATTTGTTTTAAAAAATCGTAATAAATACCACCTCAGGGTAAATACTTTTCTTATTATGTGAGGAGAAAAACCACGCAGAATGTTCCGAGATTTACAGCGGTGCCTTGACTTCATCGAAGCGACTGCCAGCAGTTATATCCGGAGGGGTTTACATGTACCCTCTCTGCAACAAAAAATTCAGGAGGGATGGTTATGGTTGATCATTGACTTGTACATTGACATTTTATGTTTGGTATCTTGCTTAGTTGGCTTTAATACGATATGAAGCGTTGAACGGTATGAATTTTTTCCTTTCAAAGTTTTTTTTTTTTCACAGAGGAGTTCTTAAATAATTACGGACACTCCATACCCTATTTTTGACTATTTACATGCCTTATTATATGCCATAGTCTATGCCTTGAAAGGAGATATCAAATCTGCTAAAACTTCCATGAGCAAAATCTCGTGCTCTGCTGAAATACATTGTAACATAGTTTATACCTGGGTAAATTCAAGACGACTTTTGCAAATTCGGATGCATTGTTTTAGAATTTATTATTTCTTTTCAAAATATTTCAGTGAATAATATACGGCAGAAGGTGTAAATGTTAAGATTACTCCCTTGCTCATTATATAAATAAGATGCATTGACTCCAACTCATTCACGAGCCCTTGGTGCTAAAGACAATAAAGAAAAATAAAGTACTACATCAATGTTTTAATTTGGCGATATACTGGCCACGGCTGCTATAACAATAAGCGAGGGAGCCAAAGCAATCAATTTTACGATGACCTTTCTGGCATCCTCGACAATACAAGGAACTGAGTGAACGGGGCACAATTGCTCACCAGTTTACATCATAAGTACTGGACCATTCGATTAATTTTAAATACTGAGTTCATAATAGCAAAAACAAAAGCCTAAACTACTGTGAGCCCAAAATAGCTGCCACGAGACTGTGCCTCTGCATAGTCTGCGCCACCAGTAGGGCAACACTACCAAAAAAACAAGCCAAAATGGAACAGGCAAGTTAGGAAATAAACGCAAGTTCCTCGAGCCAAATGTGAATGAAAATTATAGGCCCCCCAACCCGCTTGAACTGTTATTAGCATTCATTCAAACCAATATGGTAACGATAAAATACTTTCAACAAGGAACGTACTAGGTGAATAAAGTAGACAATAAGATGTTCAAGACTATCATATAATAGTCTATGAAAATGCAAATAGAAGACAATAAATTCCGACAATAAACTATGACTAAGGAACAATCAGTCAGTCATAGTCGCAAGCCATGGCCGCGTTTTCGCCCAGTTTTGGAGATACACTAACGGAATTTATCCGTCAAAAAGGTTTGCAATGCTTGTCTGCATCTAAATAAAACAAGTTATATTCCCATGTCGGAAGATGGACCCTTATCGCGAAAAACATGTCTGTGTTAGCCCGATGCAACTCAGGATACTAATGTACTTCCCCCCTGACCTAAGCAAATAGTTGCCACGTGCTTTGAACTTACGGAATTCTAATTCTTTCCAGATGGCGGCTTTGATTGATTCCTCCCAACCCTCCAAATGCCATGATGCATTATAGGGATAAGAATTGTGACATTTGTCAGGGTTGTTAAATGGTAGTCCAAGTGTATGCTAATTCTGATTCCTCAACATCCCTCGAAGATTTTGAAAAGCGACAGTCACATTGACTTGGCCCCTTTTGTTTACTGAGGAATGTTGTTACCTCACGCAATGAGATAACTCGGCATTGTTCTGGTGCATTCTTCTTACCTTTATACAACTGTCTATAACCTCTTTGAATAATTCTCTTCCAGCCTCTTTATGCCCCCTATTGGGCCGCTTGCCCAAAAATCTGATGCATTATTTCAACCCCTGTGAGAAGTAATTTGTTATCAATTATGTCGTCTTATTTAGTGTCGATCCTTAGTCTCTAAGTTTAGGCTGATCCATTAAATTTAGCATCGTGATTTTCTAGCATGACATAAATGCATATGGGTTCTTAATATGGGAAGATCCGCTCGGGGTATTAATCCAATTCTTTTCGACCTACATAGTGAATGTGTTTAGTTTTAAGATTAATATGTTTCTGATATCGCACACACACCACCTCTTCCTCGACTAAAATGGGAAGCTGAGGCCTTAAAATTGGATTTTTTGGTAAAATACTTTCACATTTTCCTGAATAATTTATCTTGAACAAACAAAACGTGAGACTCCATCGGCCCCTGCTAGCAACTTATCTTGCTACCTTTACGCGTAAGACCTGGAGCCCCAAGCGGCCCAGGACCACCCCCTGCACCCGTATGCTTGGATTTAAAAGATGTGGTGTGTTTTTGTATAATTACACGCTTATTCAAACCAAGCCTCCCAATATGCCAAGGTTGAAAACAGATGCGACCTTGTAACCTCAGTCGCCTTGGTATTAGCCCGAGGAGGTAGAGCAAAAACGAATGCACCTGCGAGGTTGGGTCTTAATGTGATCATGAAAATTGTGACCTTGATGTTGCTCACAGGGCATGTAGGGCTGAGGTGTGGTAACAGCTCCATAGTTGGCACCCCTTTCTTCTTGGTTCAGTTTTAGACAGTTTTAGAGTGCCTTAGGTCTAAAATGAGAAAATGGAATATTTGAATAGACTATATTTCTTTATAAACTTGAACGTTACTTTTTCGACAAAAGTTTTAAGCTAATTTGGAAACTAATGACCCTGCTCAAGACTATGATGGGGGCTTCTAGCCATGATATTTTGCATCCATTCACCCATTTTCTTAACATAAATGATATAGTACGCATCTGATTGTGAAATATGGCACGAGAAAAGTGCAGATTCGTCGGGGATTTGCAAATCGGGGCAGCAGTTGGGACAATACCTAATAAGATATTCCAAACGTCACGATGGATGTTAACGGTTTATCCGTATATATGTCACCTTGACTCGACTGCATAACCCAACTAAGATTTTTCGAGCAAAAAATGACTGCAGCTTTGGTAGTGGGTCGGGAAAATTTTGTTAGCTTGCAAAAAAAGAAATATATTTCCAGATATGTAAGACTTTGACTGGCTAAATTGGACTTGTGAGACAATGCTCTGAAGCACGATAATCATATGAAGACATAATTGCTACTAAGTCGCTTAGCATTAGTGACGGCACATTCGCCTCTGTGGCTGTTAAGCCCTGCGTGAAGTCAGAATTAAATTGCGCGCTTAAATGCCAGCATACATGTCATACTCATGATCTTCTTTTTGGTATTCTTTGCAGTATAAAATGGCCATAGGCTCAACGATGCTCTTCAGATCCTAAGCCTGTTAGATTTGCTCTGCTGAACAAGACTCAGGGGAATTGCTGTTGGTTTCTGTTCTCTGGAGTGGGGAAACGCCTGGCTCGAAAACGCTGACCACTTGCTGTCGAAGAAACGAGAATCTGCTAACATTTTACACTGGCCTCGCAGATATCATTGCCCTTTAACTGAAATATTTGACATAACCCTTGCAAGACTAACTCCTTAAACGATGCCATGACCCGTTTTTGATTTGGATTGTTTTCAGAATTTGAGAACAGGATACGAGGGCTGTTGTCTGTATGGAGGATTACACGCAGCTTCCCGGCGTGGAACTTGTATATGTCTCTTCCAAAATATAAAAGCACTGATGGCATGGATAACTTAATCCTCGAGGAAAGTTAATATCTTTATATGATCTCCGGACCTGCCTCCCACTGCAGCAGGCCAGTTTCTATATTTATGCCATTGCTGACCTAAGATGAGCATCCAACATCCAACTCCCATACAGCGTGCTACTAGTCATAAAGTAAATAAGTTCTAATTCCGATAACATGTGGTCACAAGTCTACTGGTTTGTATGATGTGACTCCATTATAAATGCTCCTATAAAAAAAATTCACGTGCTCAAGTCTCTGTCAATGTCTGCCTTTCAATTTCTGATTTGACCCTGCGTTTATGATGTGGTCTTGATAGACCACAGGAAGCGTCGGTTTATAGCCGTCTGACATAGGGACGTGCCTCAGGTGATGACTCTAATACAAAAATATCAATAAAACAGTTAGACTGCGTTGGGAGCTCTTTCGTGCGGACTTTGATCTTTGGCATGATATATATATCCAGTCGAACCTTAAGCTGTTCAAGTCTTCGTCTGAGGCGAATTCGAGTTCAGTTCATATTAAACAGTGCTCAATCTTCTTCAACCCGAGCGATAAACCAACCACCATGTTTGTGGGGCCAAGAGTTTTTATGTGCTTAATGGGACCCCTGCTCAGACACAGATCAACAGAAAAGTAGCCTTGGTTTGGCACAATCATCCTAAGTTACCCAGTCTACTGCTACCAAGATAAATCATCCAGGTACATGCACACATTGGAGCTATATCAGCCTTCTTTGTTAATGCCCATTCCAAAAATGCTTGATAAAATTTCTTCAAACTAGCACAGCTAACAGCAACACCCGAATGGCAAACACTTACTCTTACAAATATTTTTCCCTGGAATTTTAGCCTAATAACTGACAACTCTGCTTGTGGACTGGCAATAGCCTAACATGCATTCTTCTCAACTGTCAAAGCCGTGCTACAGGTTCCTGGCCCCAACCTGCATGCATGCTTAACGACTTCGTCGATAAGACGCAGTACTTAAACCAGCAGGAATACTTTTTTTCTATAAATCCGCTTGAGACTCAGTTCCAGAATCGGGAATGAATTAAAAGTGAGTGATAATTTACGTGTGTATACGAACACCCTCCTTTTTCTCGGTACCACTTCCGCCTATGGTGGGATTCAAGCCTTGGTCGCAGAGGGGGTGTATCTGGTTCCAATTTGCGCCTAATGCGCTCCGTCCCACATGCATATCTTCCTTCTACACTTAATTTGAGAAGCTTCAAAATGTAGGCCAACCTGGTTTTGAGATTATTACCAATTCAGTTGGCAACGCGGAGGTGCATTATAACAAAGCTTACAGCAAACCATAAGTAAAACCCTGCAGCATTCCAAAGCAACCAAGCCAGAGTGTGTTTAATCAGATATTAATGTTCAGCTCAAACACACCCATCACCGGGACTTGTTTGCAAATTAACATATCCAAGGTCAACTAGTTACTGTATAGCCATCCCAGGGGGCTCTGTTGGTCGAGCTTGGTTGGGTAGATTTCCTTGGCAGCTGAGGTTGCGAATTTGGCTTTCTTGCTGTCCAGTACCTGAAATGTGAACTAGAGCACTTTAGAAATCGACTTCCATGCTCTAATGTAGGGGTGGTTTTTTGTGAGCAGGATTATGCATTGGTGTTATATCGACAATTGGACTTATTACATTGCCCCTTTGTAATTGAAATCGTAACTATATATCTAAGGAGCGCGGATGTGAGTGGGGGAAGTCTTTGGGTTGATGTATTAGTGACTATGTACAAAGAGCCAATAGCTCTTGGTATCTTAATAATTTAGCAAATGAAAGAGAAAGGTGCTTAGCTCTCCTCTTTTATTCAAGCCTATCTAACATCTGGATTTCAATAGTCACGCCATCCTAAGGTCTTGGACTCTACTTGCCCCTAACCTAATGGTGTGAATATATTTAAATAATTCAACCCTGCTCTCGGGATGTGCTGAAAGATTATTATCGAGCATAAAATGGAGAAAATGCACTCCTGTCTCCAGGGTCTGGATAATCGGCAAGACCTTGGGCTTTGGTCTTTGGGGCCAAAGTAAGGCAACCTTCTTTTCAAGGTGAAATACTTGGCATCATCCTTTGGGATTCGCCCCTTATTTTGATATTTTTCACCAATAGCCCTAAATTGATTGTTACTCACCCATTTACAATTTTGAAATTTTCCAATTTACTTATAAGGCGACTTGTAGCTCCATATGCACTTGTCTATAACTAGATAATTGAGAAGTGATTAATTACGATTTAACAATTCAGGTTCTGTGTACCTGCAACTTATGATTCTCAAAAGGCCCATGGGCACGCTTTGGTAGGAAGAGGCTCGATGGCCCGGATGGTGCGCTGCTGATTCTGCCTGGCCATGATCTCATGAGTGCAACGGCTTCTGACACCTGTTGTAATTGTTCGTGGACAAATCATGGGGGCTGAAGCCACAGTCTGGGGGTTTCAAGCTGTGTGTCTTGACCCCTTGCGTGCGAGGCGTAGAGTGGCATCTAGGTTTGTCCGGGCCCTTGGGTCGCTCTCTAGGCCTTGCCGCCCGGTGTTGGTGAGAGTTTTCGTTTCGGCATTAGCAAGATTGTTAGATTTCAAACTTCCAAGTGGACGTCAATGATTGAAACCAAGTTGTAAAGTTAACGATTTACTCCCTTGCTCAATATTTTTGCTGCGGAATATTAACTATTAAACATCTTTTCAGCCCAAAGGGGGAGGGGGGGGGGGGGGCGTATTAGTATACCACTGCGTAATACTGCGTAGTATCCAACAACGTACAGTAAGTTTACATAACGCTAGACATGGACATAATTTTCTGAAGTGCACTGAACTCATATACACTTTGTCACATAATAGAGGCAGCAAAACCAGTACACTGCAATCTATATTGGAATATTAAAAAAAAAAAAAAAAAAGCCGACCTACCTTACCCTATTTTGGAAGGAGATGTTACCGCGAAACACAGCATATTTTTTTTTAGGCCTAAAATCTGATAGAACCCGATTTTCTTATTTTATGACGATTTTTCATCACAGAGATTTTATTTGATTACATTAAACATTAGATTAGTACGCTTGGACTTATCATTATGATTAAAAAGCATTCACATTCATAAACAATCGGTCTTGTTATAGGCCTATTGTATGTACGTAATTTCTTAACTTATTTGAAAATCTTCATCGAACTTAGCGCGTGCCGCCGATCGTTTTTTTCACATTCAAAATAGAGCGATTTATTGACAGATTGTAACTCGGCCAATAGTTTAAACAGTCCTTGCACTGCATTTTCACATTCCCCTTTTTTCAAATAAAGTAACCAGGTCCGTAAGCTGCGGTGTGACTAGCCTTAGTAAGATCGTAGTAAGACGGCTTATGAACGCAGAGAGACGTTTGGTAGATACGTCGGTGTGCTCGTAGTAAGATCGGTTATAAGTCTCGTATGTTAATCGTTGGTATGATCGTGCATGAAAGCGTAGAGCAGCGTAGTGCTGATCGTCTATAATTAGGGACATTTAGTACGCAGGCCACGACCTACATACGATAGTTACCCGACGCCGTACGCTCTTCCCTACGACCTCACTTACGCTGCCAGTACGCTCTTTTCTTCAGTCACGACTTCACTACGACATGTTTTAGCATCGTATCAAAATTTACCTACCGGTCGTGGTCCGACACGACCAGCAACGTTCATACTACGACTCCAAACTTCACGACATCATGCTACGACCGTCACGATTTAGCAAAAATTCAAGATCCGTAGTAAGATCGTGTCCAGATGTGATGGGCGCTAACTAATCATCAATTAAATATGCATATTTACTTTGAACGTATATTTATGCAAGATTTTATTTTACTGATCAGGCGTGTAACTTTTATGAAAGAAAATTATACATGTTGAAAGAGTAGAGATAAGCTATCATTTTCACTAAATTTATGTTTGTTAAATCATACAATAAGATAATTATTTAAAAACGAATGCAGTTTCCAAAGCTGCTTATAATATATAACACAAGCTGTTCTAATTTCATGACCGGAGACTCTGCTCTCAGAAAAGAACATGCTATAGAGCTGTTCTATATCTATACCGCTGCAACGTTAACTTAGAACAGGTCTGTGACTGCTTATGACCGCTATTCGCGTCGCTTTTTAAGTTAACGTGAACAGCTCTATGACTGCTTAAGTTAAATTAGAAACAGGTCTATGACTGCTTTTACGCTTTGATCCTGCAGTCTCCCATGACCTGGTCTGGGCGGAGTTAAACTGGTCGCATCTGCACGTTGTGCATTATTTGAAAAAGCTACCGCATGGACTGGTATGGATATGTTAGCATATCGATTTCAAACCCTCGTTAATAATCCCAAAATTCAAATCCTCGCTGTCGCTAAAATTTCTGCTTATACGGTAATTCGAACGAAAACCGAAAATAAATGTCTTCTTCGATAAAAAGTATCTCTCGTGTAGGAGAAGAAATGAATGATAATTCCATATTTAATCCTATGGCCCAATTCAAACAAATTATTTTTGATAGAGCCACTTTAATGCATATAATCAAAATTTATACTTTCATAACTTTTATCGTAATTTATAGTGTACTATACACACCAAACTTTCAACATTATTCTGAACTTGTACCCATCAAAGAAGAGCTGATGTCTCGGATGTGTGCAAGCACATGATATTAACAAATAAATTATGTGTTGAAAATTGAAGGCAATATAAGAACATACCTGTTTTTCTGTGTTAATCGTCTGGTCAGACTAACAATAGCTATAAATTTACTCATCAGGGAAAAAAACCCACAAACGAAAATACAAGCAGCTCAAACGATTGCAGATCGCATCTTTTTTAAATCTCCAATTTTAATGATGTACCACTGATGAGGATCATATACTCAGTAGCCAAACAATTCGTGTGTGGTGCACTGATTAATATTTTTAAAAAACCCAAACAACGGAGATTAAAACTTCTTGGTGATTTGGATGCTCTGAATAATATAACGAACAAAAACGGACGAAAATTTCCGTAAATTTGTCTTTCTTTTTATTTATTGTTTTTCAAGGGGAGGGGGTGCCATCGGGGCATCGAAAACTTAACCGTCCACTGACGCTTAACAGAGAAATAATTTGGTGCGTTCTAAACTTTAGAGTGTATTTGGACGCTGCTTGAATTCATTCTGAATAGAGGTGCATTTACAGAAACACAATAATGATATTAAATTCGAATGATGCATTGAAGGAATGTTGCAAAATCATGTACGAAAGATTTGGATAGACAAGACATGGTCAATATTATGTTAACATATACGAATGATAAGACCCAGTGGCGGATAGAAGGGAAACGCATACAGTGAAACATCTTTAAAAACACTGTGGTACCCCCAAATCAAGGTTTTCAGAAACTACACATGAGATCAATGTGGAACCTTTTCATGATGATAATATACCATTTGTAGATGTTCAGAACGAGAGTCATTTTGTCTGGACATGCATATGTTACAGTAAGACTGTGTAAGTAGGGATTTCGCGAAATCCCTGAAACTTTCAGGGAATTCGTGAAATCACTGTTTCACTTAGGCTAGTGATTTCATGAAATCACTAACGACTGTAGGCATTTCGTGAACTCACTGGAAATGACACCTTCATTTTACACAATCTTACTAGGTGCGGTTCCTGAATGATTATTAATATTATTAGCTAATTAGCAGCTCTGTTTGGTGATTTCATAATTGGTTGATACTTTGATTTTCAAGGGGATGACCCTTAATGTTTGAGGAATTTACTTATCAATTAAATAGAGAAGACCATCCGACATACATGTGATAATTTTTCAAGCACAAATCTGTACAATGCCTTTATAAATGTATGATTTGAGTGAAAAATCTGTACACAAGTTTGCAAAAATGTGGTACAAAATCTGTACAAAATATCAATCATAAAATGTGTTTAATATGTACATCAAAGTAGTTTTCATTTTTGTATTTTTTAATCATTTGAAATAAAATCAAATTTGGGGGGCTTTATGAGAGTCAATTAGCAATGACAATAGCTTGGTTTCTCACCTGTATTGACCTACTTTTGAGTTTTGACCACAGTGCAGAGCAGTTTTGTTTGTGATCTGCAAAGAATATGATCTTTAATTGTAGTAAATTAAGTGTTAGACTAAATAATCAGTCGGGAATCGCACCCAGTTGTAAAATGAAGGTGTCCATTTCCAGTGATTCACGAAATCCTAAGCTTTAGTGATTTCATGAAATCGCTAAGTGAAACAGTATTTCACGAATTCCTGAAAATTGTAGGGATTCGCGAAATCCCTATACCAGTCTTACTTGTAACACCATACATGGCATTGGAATTTTGGGAATCAGTTTAACTTTTTTATTCTTCATTAGAATTGTTTGATAAAGTGAGTAGATACTGAGACTCTTAAGTGATCTACATTGTCAAAATCACCATTTTGCACGTGCATGCACGTGTGCTTCATTTTAATTGGATAATACTAAAACGTCCAAATAAAGGAAATGAGTTCACATTCACAACAAATATAGGTACATGTAAATATATATGTGTGTCAATTAAATTGTATAAAAAATGCCAATGGCCACGCGCATACGGGTGCAATGTTATTTGAAATTTTAATTTTGAAAGGACCATAACGCTTTCGTTTTTCATCAAATTTTTCTAAAATCTGGGTTTTAAGGGGATATGATTGTGACGTTTTTGAAGTCACTGCGCAACTCGAATTCTAATGCAATTGTTTTGTAATATGTATTTTGATTGGCTAATGCACTGATATTTGAGACGATTAAATGAGCGTTAACGTGATGGGAAGCTTTCTATTGTGACGTCACAATACCGTGACGCAAAAACATAACGTCAAGCATAAACATTTTTCGTACCAAAATAGCTAAACAAATATATAAACATCAAGCAAAATTATTGCATTTCTAGAATGGGATTAACTACCTTCTCATTTGTG
>CAJDSM010114516.1:0-18383 GCA_903981925.1 Ostrea lurida
TGTACAGGCGGTGTATTCACTAATGGCGTGTGTATTGCATCAGCTTAACTTTGTTTCACTGTAACAATCTTACTATGTTTTTTTCTACCGGTATATCAAATGAATGAAACAAATATGTTGCCCTTTTACTGATAGATTTTATTCAATCTTGTACTTTGTGATATTAAAATCCAAATATCTACATCCATATGTGAATTTAAATCTTCTACTGTACATAACTGCGACTGAATTTGAGCGTGCAGTATTTTTGCCTTTATAATGGACCAATACAAATTACTTAAAATGTGTTTGGAGACAATAAATGCCCGCATGTCATCACGTGTAACAATAAAATGAATACATATCAAACTAAAGATAGGGTTGCCATGCTGTTTTGACGAAAAAAAATATCCTTTGAAAATGAAGTATTTTAGCCACACAGAAATAAAGATGTGTAAAACTGTCTGTAAGCATGCTAATAAGGTTCCATGTTGTATTACTGATTTCCTATTGGAAACGACTTTTTGACTGACTAATCCGAGAATTAAGGAAATTTAAAAAAAAAAAAAATCGAAGTTATAAATGCAATTCAGGGCAATAACGTCAAAACGCCTGTCCACTTATTTTGTTTAACAAGATACTGTGAATGTTATATCCATAGTAGGACCAACTTTGAAATCAATAAATGTAAATTTTGATCTACATTTATTTCAAACTTGACCTTTATTAGTCACATAGCTTGATTTGAATCTTCAAGGGTCATAAGACAGAACATCTTTATTCACATGATATATTTCTACTCTGGGTCTGAAATCTTTTGATTGTTTCAGTCCAGGTGTTTTCAGTCCAGGGGGAATATCATATTTAACTGGTCTTCGAATTGAACTTTTTCAGTGTCATGAACCTTCAAAATCATTCAGTTTGGAAGAATTTGTTTCAAAATTAAACCTGTTCATCCGAATATCTAGGTGTTCTGAAGGGGAAAAAAGTTGTTTACTCAGAAACTGTTCATGAATCTTTGGGTATCTCACTGTTTCTGAATCTTTGGGTATCTCACTGTTCGGAATTTTGGGTATCTACCTTGATGGAATCTTTAGGTAGCTCAGTTGAAGAAAAAGATTTGTTTCTTTCTTAACCTGTTCATGAATCTTTAGGTAGCCTCAGTTGGGGGAAGGATTTTGTTAATATTTTAACCTGATTCACCTGAATCTTAGGTAAATCAGTTTGGGGGAAGGATTTCGTTTTATTAAAAAGGTACATCCAGTGCAAAATTTTTTTTTTCATAATCAATGTTATGAACTATCTAACATACTGTTCAAAAATCTGCACCTCGCTTTTGATCTGGTAGCAGATCAAGCATTAAAGGACTTTTCTGCCTTCTCACGGAAACACACGATGCGTATATCGACAAAGGTCACTTTATCAGTTGTGGAAAGTGCTCCGTCACAAATGTTTCTTATCCTACAGCCCTAGCACAATGGGGGGGACTTCCCCCTGAATCAGAATAAAATGATCTTGGATTGATTTAGATGTTGAGGAGATCAACGTAGCAAAATGAAAATTAGTGAATGTAGGCCAAGAGGATGAAGATTTTGAAGCTATTGGACCAAGAGCCTGACCATAGCATTCTAACCATATCAGTTTTGAGCCTAATTTCTGATGATGAAAACTGTACTAACAATGCAGATATTGCCAGGCAGACCGAACACATACACAGATGGTGAAGAATTGTTATAATTCTTTCAATTGCAATTTAAACTGAATCAGTCATCTCCTAAAACAAATTTAGATTAATTAAAGTGACTACAAATTAATTCAATTTAAACTTTAAAAATTTTCATATAGTGGTTCTGTAGTGCTGGTGTCATCATGGCATTCAAATACTTGAAAACAATGCTGCCAGAGATACAACAGATGAAAGATGACATTCAAGAAAACTGATTCATCACTTCTTTATTGTTGTTCTTTTTTTCATGTTGCACTGTATAACCAACACTTCTCTTGCTGGTAATTTAATTTGAGTTCCTGGATAAAAAAATTAAGTTAAATTTTCTTTCACGACATTGAATGAACATTTCAATAAGGAAAGTTTTTTAATGTCCCTTTGTTTGATGGTCCTTGTGTTTTTTGGATAGATTTGCTTTTTCTTTCCATGATCCTGTTTGTCTGACTAATGCTTCTTAATTTGATAATTCTCTCTAAATTATCCAAATTAAGATCCAAGTATTATATAAAGTAAACAAGGACCTGTGAATTGGGTATGCATAAACTATACTTCGAATGTTTCTCAATTTCACGCTTCCTGTGTATCTGAGTAATCTGGTTGTCTTGATTCCTGAGATTCTTGTTCGCAATGATCCCTTCAATAATACATTCATCTTAATAAATTTTTTCTGAACAACATAAAAGCACTCATAAATTTTCAACAAGCATGTTCACTAAAATGCTGGAAAGTAATACTACTTCCCGAACATCTTCCCAAGTTTAACGAAGCCCTTATCCTTTTTCTGCCTTTTTCTTGTAGCTTCAGGGATTCACTCCTCTTCAATTGAGTATGGCTCGTTTGCTCCGCTTTCCTGAAACACTGGGGTGGTGTTTGTTGGGAATCTGACCTGGAATTTCAATACTTTGTACTTAACTGCGAAATCCCCTGGATTTTTGAACTGGTACTCGCAATGGGTAGCAGGAACCCCCCCCCCCCCCCCCCTCATCGAAATGTATTCACACAGGCTCGAGTGTTTAGAGGGCCTAAGCTTTCTCTTGGCTTCAAAAGGCATCAATTTTGGTACAAAGATCTGGTTTTCTTAAATGGAAATGTGCAAGGAACTCCAACTAAAGTGTATTTGAAACTCCCCCGCTTACACATCTCTACCCTTCCTTTTTTTCAAACTGGGAATCATCAGATGCAGTTACTTGCATGTAATGTTTGTAAAGCACACAGCCTATCGCTGCAGCTGGGTTACAATATTGTGACATCAAACAGCGGGAACTGCCCGAGCACATGTTACTTTTGCATGGGGTTTTTGACATTTTATGATTAAGTTTCAGCCAACCACATCTCTACAAACGCGGCTTTTTGCAGGTTTGGGTTTTATGATCAGTAAGTAATTTTATACAAAAAATTTGCACTGCGAGGTACCCTTTAAAGTACCTCAAGTTGAATAGAGATCTTGATACTAGCTATTTCTAACATTGTTCGCGCATTTTAATCGCTCAGTTGAGGACAGATTTTGTACTATTCTAACTCTGTTCGTAATCTTGCTAGGTAGCTCAGTCGTGAACGCTCGATCACAGAAGTGGCAGCCATACGGATTTGTCTGGGACACTCCCCACCCTAGGCACAATCCTTCAGGGGAAGGTTCTCAGCCTGGGGACAGGGCATTTCCAGATAGGTCCTTCTCCCCGAGTCTTCAGAGGATGGGGATTCAGGTGTCCCATAATTCAACGGCCTAAAATTGTCATGGTCACTTGCGTTCAGCTCGTCCTGCCTACAAAAAAAAGAGAGCTCAATTATGGATGGGCATGTTCAAGTGTGCGCATCACATATTTTACAAACTATTTCATGTTTACAATTTGGAAATACAACCTGAAAAAAATAGTGAACCTCGATCGGTACGTCACACTCTATGGGACCAAGAAAACGTTCGAGATAGTTAGTGGATTCAAAATAGTGAATGGAAAAGATTTAAAAAATAATAGGTGCTTGGGACTTCTAATTACTTTGACCACAAGCCATGGGTATTTCGAGATATCATGTTACAAGGGTATCGAAAGTTACAACTGTACTCGATGTACAGTGAAACGCCTGATTACACACCTGTTAATCCATTTCTCTGGCATTCTGACGTTTTTGTCATTCTAAAACACCTGTGTAACCCATTTCTCTTAGGCAGTCTGTTTATTTGCATTTTAAACGCTTTGTACCATTTTCTACGGCAGTCCCTGTCATCTCAATTTATGTTTTCTGGTTTTTTTTTTACACTGTTTATTCACCACCTGTTGTAGCTGAACAAAACTGTCTCTCTTCAGTTGTCATGAATATCAGGTTTGAACTGTAGTTTTTACAAGAGCTAACACTGCTTGATGTACCACGCACATTAAAATTGCATGTTTAGTTCCTAACAGTTTCTCCCATGTCCCTCACTCCAGTGCATATTGCTGAATGGTTAAATCGAGAGGGATTATTTGGTTTTAATCATTAAATATGGCATGCATCTGACATTTTATTAAGCAGCAATTATGGAAGTAACATACTCCGGTTTGAATTTCATATGTCTGTCCATTAAAAATTAAATCTTTGTATAGATATTAAATTCATACGGGGACTTACCTTTGGTATAAAATTCATAACTTTAACAGTCTATTAATTAGTAGTTCCGCATTATAAATTTTAAATTGATTATGATATAATTTTTAAAGTAAACAATTTAAATATGTCCACACACTCTTCTCTTACAACAAAATACGCAAGAGTTCCCGGTAGAATTTATTGCCAACATTGTGGTAGATAGACCTGATTTGGGCAATCTAAGCGGGAAATATAACAAATGTCACCATTACTGCTGATCGTTGAAGATTCATACAAATTTTGAGCCTACATTCTGTATAAAACTTAAGATAAATCTGGAGTTTATTCGCACTATTATCATAATTAAACCTGATCACGCCGGAACACCTTACCCAATATCCAGCCTGTCGTATTACACTCAGCACTTTCAATGTAGTAGGTGAGATCACCACGATTGAGTGTTAGGTATTGGACATTATCTAGGATAACCCGAATAATTTGACATTCTTTGTTGAAAATCAATGGCACATGGCATTATGGCAGGGCTGCAATTCTGACTGGGTGTTACACCGGGTAGAACTTCTGTTTTTTGATGTTAAGCAATAAGCAGGGTGTACTAATATGGGAGGTGGTGGTTGGATTGGGGATGGGGTTGTTACAATATATCAAGAGACACCTGATTTCATAAGATTATACAAAATGTATTTGATAATATGACACTCATTTTTCCTTCATATATGTATATGAGTAGTAAATCAAGCAGAGATCATCTAAGCTTGATGTTTTTGCCTTTTTAGCGATAAAAAATAATAATAATTTTAATTTCCAACTGGTTTTCAAATAACATAGGACAGCACCATGGACCTATATCCTCACTGAGAGACATAGCGCCTGTATTGTCCACAGCAGTTGTGATTTCAAAAGAATTTTGTATCAATGCCTAATTTCTATGAAATTTTGACGATTATTTAATCCATCTTTAAGAAGCCCCTAATCATCATGATATTGGAATCATTCACATAATGAAGAATACGACTTTGCTGTTCTGGTTAGACAAAAGTACAAGGTCAGACAATCGGAGGTTGTATGAAATGAAGCTTATTGCATATAGAAAAGAGAGATCAAAATATGGAAGCTCAATCTTAAATTAATACAGGTGATATTGATGGGTAGGGTTTGAAAAGTAAGGTCAAGGTACAAGATCACTCAAATTGTATACAAGTTTTGCATAAAAGCCTATATAACAAATATGAAAGCCCATGCCTAGCAATCATGAATAGTTCTGAAATTAATCTTATGTACAATCTAAACAGACACTGTGGGAGGTTAAAGGGTCAAGGTATAGGTGAAATGAAGGTCTTGTCACATAAGAAATCTATGAACATAGATATGACAAGATTTACCATTAATATTCAGAGATTTGATGTAATCGAATATTTGAAAGTAGGTCAATGATAATACAGGTAGATCAAGTTCAGAACGTGCAACAGATAACACAAGGTTTTACCATAAGAATCTATGTCACTCAAATGCAAAGATTTTGCCAATATGAGTACATTATATAACACAAGGACCGTAAGAAAGATGTAGTGTTTAAATAGTTAGGAAACACTGGAAATAGGAAATTTTTTATTTAAGTAGTCATAACCCATGTCAAGGTCAACATATCACACTACCATGTACACAGAATGTTTTACTTTAAAGAGTGCTGCACAAAATATGAAAGGATATAGCTTTATATAATTCAAGAGATGTTTTTTATAGATTAATTTCCTATATAATAACTTATAATATCCTTGCTATGTACAACTTTTGATTCCATCTGTGACCGCTGCCCTAAACCCAGAAGACCATTGATTTGAATAAGACTTGAAATTTAGTAACTCAGAAACTTACAATGTAAATTTCAACTCTTCTGGCCAAGTGGTTTTGAAGCTTTAACAGGGGCCTACCTATTGTTTGCATTTTTTCTTGATTTTTCTCCTTTCAGAGAGAAATAATTTCCTTCTATTTAAAACAGACTTGAATCCCCTTCACATTAGGATGCTTCAGCAAATTTGATTGAATTGGTCCAGCATTTTATTGACGAAGGTTAAAATAATGTACATTTTACGAAGACGACATAGAAGTGTGACTTGACAACAGACAAAATGTGATCAGCAAATCTCACTTGAGCAAGTGAGCTAAATATATATGTCTAATGAAGTCTGTGTACAGGAATGGGGAAGGTTTCCTAGAACTTGCAACCAATCCTATATATGTTCAAATCACAAACAAGAAATTTCACCTCGGCCTTTACAACACATGATTTTGAAGTGTCCATATGACTTTATTAACCTAATTTGCTTGAGCTTCAGTAAAGGGCTGACTGTTATATTAATCTGTGACTCTGTACAGCTGAAACAGCCAGACGACTAAATCAAGTTTATTCTTTAGGGTAAAATATAATACTCAGTTTGTTGATGAAGAGAAAGGAGAGTGCCCATGGGGACATATCAATTCTTGATTGAACTGCAAGCAAGGTAGGCAGCACCGGCCATAATTATTGCAAGAGGCCTCCTGAGAAATATGAAATAGTTTCTAGAAATTACCAGATCCTGTTTGGCTTCTCCAGAGATTTGTTAGATGTATTTTGTTCAAATTGCAGGAGTTCAGAAATGAAAGTTATTTAGCAGCAGGGGCACACTGCAGGATAACTGTGTAAAATTCTCTTGTGCAGGTTTAGTACATTATGGGAGCTAACTCTGTCACTGCTAAATCCAATAAGAGTTGCTTCCCTTTATTAAGACATGCATCATGATAATCCTGGAATGACCTGCTATTTTTTTTATCCACACACACAGNCTAAATCCAATAAGAGTTGCTTCCCTTTATTGAGACATGCATCATGATAATCCTGGAATATGACCTGCTATTTTTTATCCATACACACAGAAAATTTTCTTTAAAAGATTTACAAATTGAAAGTTTATGAGTGCACAAGAATAAAATTTCAACATAAAAAATGACTACCTAGGACATTTAACTCCAGCGGCTTACTACTTCTAACAAATGTACAGAAAACAGAGATCTCCTAGCCTGCTGTGAGGTGTTCTCCACAAAATAAGAAAAAAAAATTGCTGCCAGGTTTGACAATTGAATTTTTACTATGGGGGACACCATGCAGTGCCAGTAATGATGCACAGCAGGTACGGGGGAATTCAGGTTGTTTGCGTTGGCACGGTGATCAGAGTTGCATGCTGGGAGCTGAAGAGTGCTGAGATCCTATCTTTAATTCAGAATCAGGCACTTCTATTTCACACACCCAAGGTCACAGTAACTCGTCTGTAAATTCAGAATTTCCTTTTATGAAAGCAATATTAAATCTGAACAGTTTTGCCAATCTCTCCCTAAATTGGGCCTCAATCCATATTTGTAAGCTTGCTTGGATACAGAAACCAACTGGGAACTGCTTTGGAGTGGTGAAATCCCACATTAATCTAACATAACAAAGAAATCCCATCAGTAAAATTTCACCTCCAATGCCTTTATGGCTCTAGGGAGAGGACGGGAGAACATGTATTGATTTTCTGGAATCTGACTCCCTAGGGAAAACCCCGCTAGTCCCCATCAATCACCGGAGAGTCAGAAACTGTCCTTCTAAGTAACACAATTACAAACTTATTTCACAATAGATAGATTACAGTACTTATAGCAAGTGAAAATTAATTCTGTGATCACTATTTTGTCACCAGACTTTCTGTTCCATTAATTTGATCTGTCAATCACTTGTTCATTATAAATATCTTGATTTCCATATCAAAATCATTTTTCAACTCAAAAGCAATACCACAATGTCACAGATCACTCTGCCACTTTATTAAGTGCAAAATTGAAATCGATACAATAATAATTTGTGTCATCCACAATTTCTTTTAATTAACAATTTGATATGAAATGCAGGTTCTGGTGCGGGATATTATCGTCTTTAGTAAATCCACATGGTCTCTTTCATGTCTACCAATCTCACCCTATAATGCACATAGCTGTTCAATAACAATGCAAGATTTAATCGACCGACAATGATAACTGATTTAATCCGACTTTTTATAACACTTTAGATTTCATTCATTTGTAGATCTTGACCTAAATTTCTGTAAAAAATCCCCTCTGTATTTGATTAATTATATATAGTACCAATAAGTATTATATCCTCAGTCACTCAGAGATATCAATATAGCAAAGTGGTTCAGAGAAAAAAAAAACATGCACAGAATTCCAAAATATTTTGTAAAGTGAATGATATACCGTATACTGGGTACTATATTTCTGTGGGTGGAAATTTTTGTGATCCAATCCCTAAAAGCTATCAAATTATATTCTGAGTTTCAATATTATCAATGGACACTGGACAGATCGACTCAATAAATAAGTAAATAAACAAACAAATAAATAAATGAGATAGACTCGAAAAATCAAATTTTAAAAAATGAAATTTTAAAAAACTCCAAACTTGTGTATCTCGATCTGGAGTAATTAATAAGTATTTGATATATAATCGATATCTGGGGGAAAACTGATACAAAGTCATTGTCAAAGTCCATAACTTTATTAATGTAGATTACAAGAAAAGAGAAAAAGTCATTAGACCAAGTCAATATTATTGGGGAAGCAGTTGAACTGACCTGCACTTTTGCCTTTTTTGCTCCCCGAAAAAATTCCGGAGGGAACACATTAGTCACTGCATGTGTCAGTCCATGCATCCGTTCATCGTCCGGTATCCTTTTTTTTTTCGTCTGTCCTCCTTTCGATCTGTCCGTCCTTTCATCTGTCCATCCTTTCATCTTGTCCATCCTTGCATCTGTCCATCCTTTCATTGTCCATCCTTTCATCATGTCCATCCTTTTATCTGTCCAATCCTTTCGTCTGATCCATCCTTTCGTTCTGGTCCATCCTTTCATCTGTCCCATCTCTTTTAAACCTTCATCACGAAGAAAATGTGAGTGTTAATTGAACACATAAATGTTACCTTGCGACAGGACTGTGGATTCAGTGTTTTTAAAGGTCATTATTTGAAAGGTCTGATATTGAAGTCTCTAATTTCTTTAAACTTTCATCATAGCCTTATCATTGATTGAATCACAATTTTGGAAAATATTCTTGGAAGGGGACTTGGATCAAGGTCATGTTTTGGAAAGGTCAAGCAACTCAAGCCATATATACTTTATGGGTTGACGTGTTTGCAGATTGTGTATGCAATATTAAGTTTTAAAATTTTGGACTTCCGTCTGCTTAGTAACGGGTATACAATTGTAGCGTTGATTAGACATTGGCAAAATGAAGATTTAGACGGAAGGTTGCACCGACTTAAACATAATATATTGAAATATTGCTTCTCATTCTACATTACTTTCCACATTAATTAATAACATTTTTGAACTAAAGCCTTTGTCGACTTGATGTGCCATACACCCTCCTCAAAAACAGGCGAAATGACTGTTTCATTTCGATTATTCATTTGCAAAAACACTCGGTTTGTCATTGCTGCAGTTGACAGGCCCTGCCTATATTATATATATACCTTTATATAGAAGGAAGGTTCCTCTAAATTTCGAAACCAGATTTTGGAACCAGTATTGAGATAATTTATACAAACTAGTCAAACAAACCAAATTACGTTTTCTAGTCAAAGTGACTTCAAGGCCATTTTATAAAAGTCAAGGTATTCAGAATATATACTTGTATTTGAAAATAAACTACTCATGTGCAACACGTTTAATATTAGAATGTTTTGGACTATTAAACCCAAAAAGCAGAAAAGAGTTTCTTATTTCAACAGTTGGGTTTAAACTAGCTGGTATCCAAGATCATTATTAACGTTGTCACAAATAAGTATTAGACAAACATGACCATCAGACAAAGGACACTCAGGTCATGTTGTAAAAGGTTAAGGTCACCTCAACATTATACCAGAACTTATATCAAAAACCTTCATTTTTCAAGTTATTTTTCAATGTGAGAAGTCTATATCATATAAAGTATTTGATTGGTTAAATGCAGGTTCGTAAACGACCAATCAGTCTGTTTACTGATGTTGAATCATGAGTCATGCTTAATTCTGCTGTTACTTAGAAAATTGATTTTCATATGTGTTAACATTTTTTGATGTTCTTGACCTCATTGTTATTTTAATTCATTTACACTATTAAATTGTTTTTAAAAAACCCGATGTCCGCACTGTTAATGAGCGCCACAGTCACCATCGACGTATATCATTTTCATAATAGTATGCACTCGTTGAAACATACGCAGTTTCATGCCATCTGTGATATAATGTCAAGAAATGAAATTTATTTGAAAATTGATAATATCTTAAATGACTTCTCTACATTTTTAAATGAGACAATGACAACAACACCAGATAGTTGAACAGGAAGTATATTAGTATGGGCAGCTAATAACGATTATATTAACAATCAGATTTTGCCCGTTGTATATACAAATGTATGCGCTTTATAGCACCCCAGACAAAATGAAAATTTTGTGTGGTAGGGACATTTATTTGGAAATTTTCCGATCTGAAAGGTAGAGAAGGTTCTAGGGCACCATGCTGGCAGTTGTTGAATAGTGCACTAGAAGACATATCCTCAGGTGCCTGCAGAAACACCCCAGTGTAGTGCAATACAGAGAAAAAAAAAATGATCACTTCATCAGTTGACATAAATCAGATGGTTAAGTGTAGGGGTGGTACTGTTATAGCCTCAGATGGGCAGATACAATGCAGTGGTATAGGAGTGAAGCTCCATCAGTGTGCCCCAGTGGAACCCTAAAATCAACTCCATTATATGTTCTTTGAAGCTCAAAATATCATTGAAACTCCCTTTTTATGTTCCTCTGGTATGTTTAAATTATCCTTGGTGTTGTACATTGTGTATATTTGTATGTATGGTATGGAATAAAAACTATTATATGCCAACATTCAAAATTTTGGCAATACCTAAGTTATTTTGTATTACTAGTACTTCAAAATCAGTATACTAAAACATTACGAACTTTTTAAATCAGCAGATATTGAAACATTCCAAATCAGATTCTCTAACATTACTGGTTTTCAAGATCAACTTTACTTAACATTCAAACATTAGCCATTAAATCCTTATAAGTAACCTTCCAAATTGGCATATTACATTTCCCAGCCAGTGCTAGTTTTTAATAATTGCATTATCTAGTTTTCACAATTGGAAAGTACAAGCATGATAGTTTTAAAATATACTTGTTGGAATCATTTTAATTCATGGGGCCAATGTTCTGGGTAACCAAAATTGTGTGGTTCGTGGGGACGTAAATTGTGGGATAGTTGAAAATAAATGTAGAAGATGTAAGTAATAGAGATACAATGCGATTGGTGTTCCCCAAGTGGATGGCCGCCCCAAAGTGCGCATTGTCTGCGCGCAAAGTGCGAGTGGTTTGTTTAAGCTTGACGGTACAGCCAAAGTGCCATGCCACGCCAAAGTGCGATGGTCTACCTTACTCCCAAAGTTGCAATGGTCTTACACGCCAAATACCGATTGTGTTGTCAACTTTGTGACGTCACGTTATTATTGACGTCCATATCACGAAAGAAATCTTAACGTCAGGCTTGGCCTGACGAATATTTTCGAGGATAAAACTGCAAAAGAAAAAGGGAGAGCCGAAAATTTATGACGAGAACTCGACTCCCATTCTGTACTCTCGGATGTACTTTTTATCAAGCTTTATCGAGCTTTGCGCGCATATGAGATAAGGACCATCGCCTTTTGCTCGTGTCAGACCATCGGTTGCTGGCGCGAGGACCATCGCACTTTGGGGCGACCATCGCACTTTGGAGTCCTTACGATAATAATATTAAAGAAAAAAAAAACACTACGTGGGGACGTCCAATTCGTGGGTTTAGGGTGATCACAAATCCACGTAAACATGTGGGTCCCCCACGAACAATGCATGATTCCACAGTATGTTACAAACATTTAACAAACAAACAAACAAAAATATAACCTCTTTAAAAAAAAACCTATAAACAACCAAACCACACCCAGAAAATCAATATATAACGTGCTGTGAAAAGCTCCACTATGATGAGTTCATTTTTTTCTGTTTAATGTATCAGTGAGAAAAAGGTGGTTGGTATTGAAATTAAAAGTGAAGTGATAATTAATCATAATTTATAAAAGCAGAACGATCTTAGCATTGAAACAAATGGGTAAACATTTTAATAGCAAGACAGTAAGCATAACATTTAAAATTATTATTAGACTATTCAAATGGTGTGCAGCGAAATAAGCTGTCGTGATCTGAGTGTAACCATTCATCAATTCTACCATGGTGAGTTGGTCCCCACTAAGTCAAGCCAGTATGACAACCTCAAAAAGTGCATCTGTATTCACTTTCATCATTCAGACAGTTTAAACAGGTATATATGATTTGCTAATGATTTGACAGTTAGAAAGCAATCTTTCAAGGAACTGTTTCAAACATCAAAAATAATTTTAAAAAATATCTTTTTTTATTTTTCATTATTTCATGTTTTTAATTCCTTGATTAAACCATTGTTCCAGTAGCTTAACCAACCACAGTATCGACCATAAAATTTATTGTTTAAGGAGAAGCAGGATTTGATTAACCAGGTGGAAACGGTGAGTTTTGTTGCTGTGCTCTAGACAAGCCACGAGCGGACGTCCCCCAGGTTCATATTTCCTGAGTGAACGGATTAAAGCCGCCCTATTCCCTGCACATACCTCACTACTTCTGATAATTGATGACCAACTTTAAAAAAGAGCCGACCAGCAGGATCCCTACAACAATTGACAATACCTTTCCTAATGCACACCACCTCTCCAAAGGTATGCCATGGTTACTGGCATTACAAAAAGCAGCAGGTTTGTAGTGTGGGCTCAGCAGGATGCTAGCTGTAATATCAAGCCGTGTAGAGATTTGTCACATTATCAATAAGGATAGGTGACATGGTAGATATGTTGGTGTCGGAAAGTCACCGCGACTGTTCCAAATATCTGATCCCCGAACAGGAGGAAGACGGAAAATTGAATGGAAAACCCTACAATGTGTCCCAAATTACTGACTGTCAGGCTTAATCATGGAGAAATTCAGGAGTAGCTTATATATTTCTCATTTGATTTTGGTATCAATCATTATTTAGAATTTCATGTTTATTTGATGAGATGATTTTTGAATATTGATCAAATGCCATATATACATACATGTAAAATAGATTATTTCGTAACGTATACAAATTCACTGTTTAGGGTCGTTTAGAAATTATTCCCAATATTGAAATATCAGTGAAGAGGAAAATCCGTTTACGTATCAGGTTGTGGTGTGTGTATTTGCGGCCGGGTGAATAGTCCCGATTTTTGGTGGGACTGGGGAGTCCCCGGGATTCCCAGTGTTCTGAATTCAATTCCACGCTAGGGTTCTGTGGTTGGTTAGCCAACATCTTGTTGATTACAGATAGAATAATACATTGTGAGAAGCAGCCGGTAGTGGTGATGGAATCGAGGCTAAATTCCCCGACAGGACATACCCAAGACGAGCCCCATCACGACCCTCAAATCCCCAAACAGGACATACCCCAAGACGGGGCCCCCTCACTGACCCTTCAAATCCCCAACAGGACATACCCCAAGACGGGCCCCCTCACCGACTCTCACAACCCCCAACAGATACCCCGAAGGACGGGCCCTCACCGACCCTCAAATCCCCTAACAGGAATCATACCCCAAGATGGGCCCCCTCACCGACCTCCAAATCCCCAATAGACATACCCGCAAGCTGGGCCCCTCACCGCTCTCAAATGCCCAACAGGACAATGCCAGACGGGGCCCCCACCGGACTCTTCAAACCCCAAGCAGGACATACCCCAAGACGGGAGCCCTCACCGACTCGCAAATCCAACGGACCATGACCCCAGACGGGGGCCCTCACCGACTCTCAAATCCCCAACAGGACATACCCCAAGACGGGGCCCCTCACAGACTCTCATAATCCCCAACAGGACATACCCCAGGACGGGGCCCTCCACCGACTCTCAAATCCAGGCAGGGACACTACCCCAGGACGGGCCCCTCACCAACCTTTACACTTGACCCTTAAAATAGAGGTCACCGGGTGCTCGCTGTCTGATTTTTTTTTTCAAGTTCAGGAGACCAGAATAAATTTACTATAGGAGTTTCTATTTAAAACAATTTGGGGGCCCCCCCCCCCTGGGCATTAAGGGGGCTTATAGAAGTACATATAACAAAAGAAGAAAATTGCCAATTGAATTGAATCATAGTGAAAGTTGCTTCATGCATCTAACTGATTAATGGGTAAAATAACAAATTTAATTCTTTATTTTAAGAGAGGGCTAGCAAAATAATCCATGGAACCAATTGTGATAGTAGTTTTGGCATTTTGTGAGCTACTAGTTCAAGTTACCATTAGGCCACGTCAAGTTTCACCCCTCAGTGTGGGCCCAGATTAAGATTTATAGGGGAATTCAATTAAGGATTAATTAATTTTTCATTGCTGATGTGTGCTGATTTATGATAGATTCATTCAGGAGTATGAGAAATATTAATATATGAATCATTTGAGATGTTATTTTTTGTTCAGCTACCTTGACAGATTATTCGATGGGACTTATTTTCAGGTAGCATTGCATATGATTTCGTCATGATAGCAGCTTTTCAAAAATATTTGCATGAAACTTAAATATTTCTCTCATCAAGATTCACTCTCATCTTTAGGTGAAAATACCCCCCCCCCGCCTTTTTGTTTCCCCACCACCACCAATTACTGGGAATCATTATTCCACTCTGAAAGTCCAACTGTCCATCTTTAACGTTTAAAGTCATTAGTGCATTGCATTGAAAAAGTTAAACAATATTTACTGGTTTACGTCCCACTCGAGAAGTATTTCACTCCTATGGAGACATCACCATTGCCGGTGAGGCTGCAAAATTTAGGCCATTGCTCAGGCCTAAGGGCCTTGAGCAGCGAGGATCTTTTTCGTGCCACGACCAGCTGTGACACGGGACCTCGGTTTTCCGTCTCATCCGAATGACCGCCCCATTTAGTCGCCTCTGTACGACACGCAAGGGATGCTGAGGACCTATTTCTAACCCGGATATAAACAACTCCGGAGTGAGCATCTTGTTTTTTTTTGTGAAGTTACTAACTTCATTTGATAACAATGTACCCCCTGTGGATCTTGTTCCAACATGATGCAAAGTCATGCTCTGTACATAACCAGACTGCAGTTTTAATAACCTTAAAAATGAAAAAATGTATAATACTTTTTTTTCCTTTTCAATAAATTCTTAGCTTAATGTTCTTGTTCTCTGAGTGGATTAAGTGTCTAGATATCATGTGTTCATTTGTCAATGTTTACATTGTGATTATAGGGCATCCCGGCTGTGTGGGCGTGTGTGTGTGTGTGTGTCTGGAACCTTGTGAAACAGATAGAAGCAAGGATTCGTCA
Organism: Ostrea lurida; assembly: GCA_903981925.1. NCBI lineage: Eukaryota > Metazoa > Mollusca > Bivalvia > Ostreida > Ostreidae > Ostrea > Ostrea lurida. The sequence goes on from CAJDSM010114516.1 coordinate 15,762, forward strand.
ACCATCATCAACCTTATTAAAATGTTTGCCCATTAGAGAGAGATAAACGCCTTATTGATTTCAAGGTCAGTCATTATGGACTATTGACTAAAATTTGTACTGGAATAAAGTTTGAGGCCACAGCGTTCGATCAGGACAATCATCCAAACCTTCCACAAATGTTGCACATAGAGAGAGGATGATCTCTTAATGTTTTCGAAGGGTCAAGGGTCAAAGTTCAAGGTCACCTTAACTCCTTGGTGACAAGATAAAAGAAAACACATTCATCAAGAGAATCATCAAACCTTCCACACAATATTGACCATGGGAGATGAGGATGAACCAATTGACTTTATTGAAGGTAAAGTTGTGGAAAGGTCACTTATTGACTTAAGGTGAAAATCCTTAGAACAAGATAGAAGAAACAGCATTTATCAGTTTGAATGATCATCAAAACCTTCCACCAATTTTCCCCAGTGTTAGAGTTGAGATTCTCAAGGGTCAAAGGTGAAGGATGCACTATGACTGCCTCAGTTATTTGTGAACAAGATAGAAACAGCAATTCATCACAGAATCATCAACCTTTCACAAATTTGCGAATGAGAGAAAGGATGACCCCTATGATTTCAGGTCAAAGTTTAGTCCACCTATTGAACATTGTTTAAACACCTTGTGTTGCCGAGGGATGTTAGGTAGCGTTGCCTTAGTTAATGATTTTTAATTACTGAATTTGTTAATATTTGCTACGAGAATCAACATTTTTTAAATTTCCAACTCAAAGAGTTTATGTATACACTTACTAGCACTTACTTTATTAGACAGAGCTAGAAACGGTGCGTAAATAATATCCTGCATGGAGCTAGTAAGGAGGCATCGTCCCCACCCCTTCACTTTCAAACTGGAGGGGCCAGAAATTATATTGTGACTCCCTCATGGTCCACCATGTTTGGTCTCCTTCGAGGGGGTTGTATTGGTCTTAGGATCTTGTCAAAATCTTTTAAGGGACATACTCGCACTCTGAAGGAGAGGAGGAGTTATATCTGTCTTTACCCTGTTCTTCATTCTGTCCATCTCCATCCATCATACATGTTTCTTTCATAAAATTATAATTCTCAGCAACTATTAAATCACAGCTTCTGATATTTTGCATGAAGCTTTACACTAAGGATAGTGGTCGTAATTGTGGGATGCATTTTCAGATTCATTGGAATCTAACGCCTGTTTGCCAAGAACTTGAATTATGTATAATTACAGTACACAACGCTTTAATAAGGTTTAGACTGGCGGGCATTACTAGGGAGCATTTGACTAATCAGATTCTTTGTTATACTCAAATGAGGTACCATTGGTCAAGATGATTTTGAGTGATGCTTGTAGTTTTATCAGAGTTGTCACTTCAAAATAAGATGAGCTGTGCATAGACATGCATATATAGCCATAGAAGGGCTGACCGTCCCGCTACCCAAATCTAAGAGCTCAATTTGAGATATGCAGATGTAGGTGTTTCGAGCACTTCTAGAAGTGTACGCTTTCATTTCTTTGTTTTCTTGAATTCGAAAAATAATTACATGTTCTGTGAAGTCCTGGAAGTCCACCACTGTACTTTGTTGATAATTAATCAATGAAGAGCAACCTTAATTTTCTTAATGGAACCAATTGATACAAGCAATCAAAGGGATAATATTGGATTGTAAATTGGGCTAAAGTTTGGTTGTTAAATAAGACCAACCTTATAGATATACCAAAATCAGGAACTTGTAAACACATTTTAAGTTCAATTAAAGTTATGAAAAAATTATTATATTATTCCCTAAATTCCTATATAGTAAACTCGTGTTAAAAATTTTTCCAATGTTTTTGACTTCATTGAGAAACTCAGCAAATGATATGTTCCTATGGTAAATTGTATGATTTATTTTCTCTTTAAAATTTAAAAATGTCATTTAATTAAATCAAGTGTTGTAATTCACAAATTATTACCATAAGTACATTGTACCTCAGTATTGGCAGTGTGTATAGCATTCGATTCATAATACAACATTTTGTGACTATTCCTACTTTATACACTCAGACAACTTTTTAAATTATCAATATGAAATTAATGAAAGAGATTCACAAATGAGAAACATAAAGTTTTAATGGATCTGTAGAGGAAAAGTATGGATTGATAATTATATTGTCAGTGCACATAAAACATGCACATTTCATAGCCAATCAAGCGTGATAATTTGTCCAAAAATTGAGTCTGTATTTTATTCATTTGACAATTATACACCTTTAATCCAAGAGATTAACTAGGTGGAATGTTATGTATTTATTATTTGGCAAAAAATTGTGTGCGTGATATTTAAGAATGTTCTCTCCAACATCGCTTACAGTCGGGGGCAAAAAAAAATTGTTGAATATCATTGTCACCTGGTCAGTGGTCTCTGTGAATAAGGCTGGACACAGACACACAGATACTCAACATAGGCCAATCATCATAGAATCTCTGGTTTTAAAGCAACAAAACTGGCTATGAATATTATATGTTGAACCAAACCCTGCCAAAAAGGAAAAAGTTTCCTTAAGACAGTGAAAATGCCAGTACAAGGGTGCAGGCCGCTGGTTAATGAAAGGAAAGAATGTGATTATTTTTTTTCA
>CAJDSM010114541.1:0-12440 GCA_903981925.1 Ostrea lurida
TCAGTACATTTTGCGTCCAGTAGTGTACTTAAGGTAAACCGTCCATGCTCAATTTTGTTTTGCGTGTAATCACTGAGCAGTGTTTCCTGCGTAAATTTATTTTTTAAAAAACCCAAAACATTTTAATTTGAATTATTCGATGCCACTGGAATATTTTAGATATATCTAACCGTCATAAAATCTAATTGTTACATGTAGCAGATACTTTGTTGGTATTGTATTTTGCACGTGCTCAAGATGTGGACCAGATGTGCATTTCAGATAACAATGCATTTCAAGTTTCATATTTGGTTTTTTCAGGAAATAATTTCTTTTTAAGCTGACAATCTGGCAACTCTGTTGATTTAAGATGGCATCTTAGTCTTGGTGTTTCATTTGTTAGTGTATTTGCCTCTTGGCCGGGAGCAATCGGAACATCACTCGACCTTTTCCGGAAAAGGCCGAGTGATGTTCCGATTGGGCCGGGAGGTCGTGTGTTCGAGCCCCGCGCGTGCCTTCGCTGCATCAGAGCTATCGTAAAGACGTGTAAACATACCAGATAGTCAGTGCGCCTTTGCTAAACACTCTGCATGTAAATTGTTACTGGTCTCTCGGGTGAGACATAAAAAACAAAGTCCCAATATGAATGGAAAATTCTCAGAAGCGTAAGAGAATTAAGATGCATGTAACCGTTCTCCTTGCATTATTGAGTAGTTGATAAAGCATCAAACAATTGTCTGCATTACTGTACGCCACACGCACGATGTCCTCATCTCGTGCATACATAGTTCCCTCAGTCAGTCCTTGCAAGTCAGCGATGTCTCCACTACATATCAAGCCTGAAAAGGGTAATGATTTGATTGTAAGAACCAAAGTAGAGAAGATGGGATTTGTGGATGCTTTGTTGTGAAGAAATGGAGCTGTAAGCTCACAAACGAGATGACACGAGATTAGAGCACTTCCGGTAACAAACAAACTGGTTTTGCACGGAATCAAGATCCTGCATTTTTTTTATCGTTTTGCGATCGATGTAAAGAAATTGACGTTATGGGAAAACTTGTGCAGGTCAGTATGAATGCATTCAAAATATCAGTAGTAAACTTGGTTCCTATCAAACATCTTAGTTTTGTAACGACATAAGGCCTATATGCTGATCACCATTCTTCATTTACAAATGTACACCAAAGCAGATCTATATATAACTGATTTATGTTCATTTATTCATAATCCACAAATCGCTATGTATGCATCGTACCATTCACACTTGAACTGGTATCAATCAGTAATAGAGGAAGGTACATGGATTTACTATTTATAATAGAGGAATTTACGCCATGACAGTGGCCCGTATGTTGGACAAAGTACTACTGCTAGACAGTTCTCTTTCCGTATACAACACAACACTGTATTGGTGTGTTGCTTCAAGACCTTGATGATGAAGAAGAGATCAGCATTTACTTTTTAATATTTACAGTTCATAAATCAAATGATTGTTTTGGAAAGTGGAACCATATATAGATGTAGTTGATACAGGGGGGGGGGGGGTATAAATTTATAACATAAGTTTTATTTTACATCAATTTACAGGTTTTATGATTTTTGACATTCCACACAAAAGTCCATGTCCTCGTGAAAAGTTGTATATAAAGGCAAAGATAACAAATGGTGATGAATCTCGTAAGTCCCAAATATAATACAAAACAAGAGTTGGGCAAACACGAACCCCTGGACAAACCAGAGGTGTGTTTTAGGGATGTTGACACATGTTTTCCGAGTTTTGCTTTTACTTGGAATGTCATTGATAAACAAACATTCATTTTCTTTATCCTCTCTCCCATTACCAATTTCAACTGTATATACACATTTCCGTGCAGAGAAAAATACTAGCTCATAATAAAATTCAAGGATGGTGCTGTAACTGAACACATACGACTTCTTCCTCGGAATTTTTAGAAACATTTTGCAGGGAAAATAGAATTTTTGATTTAGGCTTTCATACCAAAGTATGTTTCAGAGCTTTTATGGATGTACTATCTTCAAATCAGTGACTTATGCCGCACTGGATGATGCTTTCGCTTATTAATCAACTTTGAATCCATGATCAACATGTTTACCTCAGCATAGTTACTGCAAAGTCCTACACAATTTTCACACTTCACGATCAATTAACACAAGGAGTATGCTTGAACATTCTAGTTACAATTTGTTCTCAAGAGGGCAGGTGTCTCATAAGGAAATAAAACTGTGTGGCGATTATTCTGTTTTGTATTCTGTTTGGGACTTATGAGATTGATCACTGTTCTTTATCTTCGACTTTTTGTTTTGCACATACCAGCAGTGGATACCTAAACCAATCATTTTTGATTCAGCCGTAATCTTTAAACATTTGTGTGACTGATAATACAATTCTTTTCTAACGCAAATCCTATGTGGAAAAAAGTTTCTGATAAATACATGAACTTTGTCAGAATAATAAATACACCTCTTGATTAAGTGCATCATACTACGTCATTATTATTCCCACCACCCTCCTAGTTTCACAAACCCACACTATACTCCGAACACGAGTCATATATTTTTTTCCCACCATCGAATCAATAACACTATCCCATCATTTTTCAACGCCTAACATAATGTCGTTCAACATGCCCTTACACTCCGTGGTTTGTTTGACCTTTCGGAGAGTGAGAATTGAGTCACTTTTCAAAACGCTTCAATACTCACATTTTCCAACACTCTACATACAACGTTCAAAGTCTCCACACAGTCGCTCTAGTTTTCAAAAATATCAACACGTCACTCCAAACCTCAAAACACAGAAAAAGACTAAACGAACAACCCGTAACACCACAAATACAATACCCTCTCAAGTTTGTACTAAGCAGTAGAAGACCCAGTAGTATCATTCGAACAACCTCCAAAACACGCTAAATATTTACCTCAAAAATATGATCAACCGTATATTTATAACTACCAAATACAGCCTCTCAAATTAATATGATCAGATTCAACACCTCAAACCAATGTAGCATATTTCACACCTCAAGAGGTAAGTTATCGTAACTCTGAGGTTAGGTACTAGACAAAATTCACCTCAATATAGTCATTATTCAACCACCTCAACACGGGGGGGGGGGTGACCTGATAATGAATGCTCGGAACGACTACTTGCCTAGAGCTATAATCGCTCGCCGCGCTCGACTTGGCGGGCACGTGCGAAATAGATGTATCTTCCAGGTAAACCATCATATAAGGCCCCGATCTCTTTTTTTTAAACAAATTTTTTTATTATCCCAATTTTTCTTATCCTATTGCGGACTTATCTGTCACACTTACGGCGGCACACTATCAAACTTCAGGCATTCACATCCTTCAGACGTATTTGGAGACAATTTAAGCACACCTGTCAAATGATTTTGTCAAATAATTCACAGCCTCAATCATATGCATATCGTCAACACCTCCATCCCTTTTACGTATCCATACCACACACTCAAACACTCCATAATTCACACCTCCAAACACGTCATATTCACACTGCCCCGCGTGACCCAACCGCAACAACCGTAGATTATAACACTTTATTATGTTTATGAAGAAAAGCACAAACCTCGTTTTGGGCAGAATTTTTTTGTATAGACCTTTTCTCTAACTATAACCTTCTCCATAAAATATTCTTCAATTTCCTTACATACTCCGTATTGATTTAGGCAATGCGTCATTATTCAGTGTTCATTAATACAACTAATTCTGTATTTATTCTACTACATATCTCTCTCATCTCTCTCTCTCTCCTCCTCTCTCTCTTCTCTCTCTCTCTCTCTACTCCTCTCTTATATGAAGTATTTCTTTTCTAAAAAATCGCGTTGGGTTCTGTGAAGATAATAAATTCTGTAGTTACTTATTTATTCCACTGGACATTTGCTACCGAGAGGCTTTTAATCCATCAGACATGAACTAATCCGCTCATATTGAAATCAACGCTGAAGCCGTGGCGATGTGTTCATGGGCCCGGCTCGTTATAATCAACAGGCTTTTGAAATCATGACGTGTAATTCTCATTTACTAAGTATTAAATTGTTTCATTCTATCCCTTCAATTCTATTTTTTTAATTAATTTTTCAAGTTACTGCCACCATACCAACTCTTGGATTATTCGGTATGAGCTAGAAATACTGCTATTCGGTAAAGCGTCATTCATTGTTGTTGATCAGCATTGACAAGTTAATATAGTTCAATTACATGTCCGTATCTGTCTTTTCAACTGCAACGTTCAAGGCCAATCGGACAATTGTTATTTAATTCCAATTCTTCTGATAGACATAAAGTGTTATTTGCTAGAAGTGTGGATTTTCGAAACGGTGACCGACACGTAACGAAGGACGTTATTGTTGCATGCAATAAGATTGTCTGAGGACACTGTATGTTTCATACTGCAGCCAGACCCAAGACCATAACTGGAATAAACTATATATCGAGTCTACACATTTTTTTACGTTTTTAACATGCTGTATTTTTTTAATTACAAGATTTAGGAAAATAATGTTTCATTTAGTTAGCGGGATTATTGTAACTAGACTTAAGTCCATTACTACCACTGGCCCAAGCCTACCAACAATTAATTTACATTTACTTGTCCTTGCAGGGTCACCCCTTCCGTCATAGTCTTACATAGCTGTCAATTTCGATGTAGCGTTATTCGAAGAATCTTTCCATGCACCGTGAAATGTGGGATTTTTATTTCCCCTCCCCCAAAACTTTATGAGAATGTAAAAAATAATTTCAGATGAATGGAATCAAAATTATCTAAAATCCTGTGATTCCCGCCGATACTCTGTCATTCTTAGCAAGTTTTTTAAATTACCACTTATTTAGAGTTAAACTATTTTTATAGCTATGCTTACATGAGAATGCCTCTCTCTCTACTCTCTTCTCTTCTCTTCTCACCTCTCTCTCTAACTCTCTCTATCAATTACATAAATATTCAGGATATAAGAATCTTTACGGAGTCTATATGTACCAACATCCTTATTTTTTGAATCCCGACGTTTTACTTTTTTAATCACTAATTTGTACCTACGTTATAATACTCTCTCCTGTTTTTCACTCCCGACTATATATCGATCTTTGCATTGTCCCCATTGTGGTTTTGACAATTTTTTTCAATAAGTATTGTGTAAACGAGAACTGTCTTACTTAAACAACGGGCCGTAAATCTTTGTAGTACTCAGCCGGACTCAATAATTTCACACCTCTTCGGGACTCTAGTTCTTTTTTTGGGGCACCTTTCGAAATTTGCATGGATTACTATCTACTGCCGTCGTCTACGTAGTGAAGTACAGGCTATGGAAATAATCCCTCATGTTCACATATTATACACCTACTGCTTTGGATAGCAGATTAGTCGGACTTTGCCTGAGTTGGTTTAGTTTTGTTTTTTCTTTTCTTTTTTTTTTTGATTGGTCGTTCAAAAAATACACCACATACGCGATTTGGCGGGACATGACCTCTATAAAACGGGTCTCGAACACTCCTACACCAATATATTTGGCAGAAATCAAAACACTGTTATATTAGATTACGGTTATGTTGTTAAAGATTTTCCTCTGATCTAGTAATTTATTTTATAAAAACCTTTATAGTCGGAGCGAATTTAGCGATGAAATTGTAAGCCATGGACTATGGTTATTATCGATTTTCTATACGTGGGGTCGGACTAAAAAAATAAAAGGTACAGCTGAGTAGGAGGATTTATGATGTTAGTCCAGATGATGTGGATGTGAACACATGTTTAGTATGTGGTTAGTCGTGACTAGTTATGTCTCGGCACGTGTTGGTGTTAGTGGACACTTTGACCGGATGTTGGAGAGTATTTGATTTGAGGCTCGTTTTTTCCTCCTCGATTGATAGGTGTGGTATACGTTTGTGATCAGTTTGTATTGGGGCTGTGTACATATGACATGTATTGAGGTTGTGGCTATGTGAAGTGTTAATATTGAATACAATATTGAAGTGTTAGTGGGAATGAGGACGAAGAGAAGAGGGGAAGGAGGAGAGAGAGAGAGATTGAGGGAAGAAGAAGAGAGGAGAGGAGAGACAGTGACATCTGGGAATTATGTAAACATACTAATATCCGGTACTCGAGCATGGTTGGTATGTTCGCTTGTTAAGATGAATTCATCACCTTTCATATCATTGCAGTATTAGTTACCATAGCATAATTTTGCTTGAGTTAATACTGTTGAGATTATGTTAAACTGGAGATATTTAGTGAATGGTCTTTTTATTGTGGCGAAGACGGTTAGGAAAGAAGAATAAATAAAGAGGTGTTTGGTCAACCACTTATTGGCTTTACAAATAACCATTGAGGTGTTGATAATATTTGTGTTTGTTATCGTTGTATAGATGAGCTTGACTTCTATATATGCTAATCAATACTGGCCATTTAGATTGTACGGGATAAACAGAAATTGAAATTTTATAAATGAAAAATTGGTTTTAAAAAACACGCCTTAGTGTTTTCTTTTTGGAACTTGGTCGTGAATTTTTACCTTTGATATACACTATTTGATGAACCACATATGTCGAGGGTGTCGTCGGAATCAAAGATGACATGATTGAGGTCTGCTAATGATCTATGACGCGCGATGGCGAGTCGGGTATATTAGAGCAGCTGTGTGCCAAATTGACAGTGATGATATCAGACTAACGCGTCTGGATTAGCATAATCATACACTGTGACTTGGTACTTGATGTTCCAACTAGTTGCGTTTTGAGTTCGAAATGTGAATCCGCTCGCTAGTCCTTAAAGCGCGAAGTAAAAAACTACAGGTAATATCACATTTGTTGGATGTGATAAGACCCCGTATCTGAGGTTGTGAATGTGATGCTTTCACGTATATCGTAAATTATCACCCCGTAATTATTGACAGGCACGTGTGTGATATGGCGAATTCATTCAAGCATCTAATCAGGGGTAAAAAAAATGTGACATTGACAGGGGCTCTCAGAGACAATATTTTTGCGGATCCGCGTAACGATGTTGAGGATTAGTGTAAAGAGTATAATCGCGTCCCGTGATTTGAGGTGCTCGCTACTAATTGATTTGTAACTTGATGTCCGTGAATGTCATGATCATGAATTGCGAGGTGAAATTACTGATGAGGCCGGGTGTGGTTTTTTGATGGGCGTAGGATGATTTTTGTGGTTTTTGTGTATAAACGTACCCGTATGAGGTAGTGCAAATTTTTTAGAATTCTTGTGGATATTATTCTCGATGAAGCAGGCTTGGTAGTTTTTCGTAGTGTGATATGCTATGCCGTTCAGCGATAGTATGATCTAGGATGTTGAATTGATCTAACGTTGTTATGGCTTGAGGTATGCATTTGTTAGAGAGTGGTTAATTGTACATTGGATGGTGTGAGATTGTTTGTGACACGTGGGTGACGGTGCGGTTCTGAAAAGATTTTGAATCATGAACGTGGGTTCGTTATACACTGGGCTAGTGATAACATAGGACTGGTCGATTCTGATTGAAGTGTGGTTAATTATGACGATTGTTCGTATGGTTTGATTCAGGAAATAATTTTCTCTTTTTTAAGGCTGAGCGATGTTGAAGTGGCAATAGGACTCTGGTGTTTTGCTTAGATTAGGTTGTATGAATAATGAGCAAGTCATGTTTGAGGTTGTGTGATAGATTTTGACTTTTTTGTAGGTTGGTTTGATTAGAGTGTGGTGGAGTGGTGGACGAGTTGTTCTTGAGGGATGTGGCCGGAGTATGGACAAGACGGCAATAGAAAACCCCGTCCGTATCCGTCTTTCCGAATTAGATCGGGGCTGCGAGTGGAGGTGTCCGATGTGGCCGGGCGAATACTTAAACAATCTTCCGTAAGAAGTGGGCTCCAAGTGGCGCGTGATGATATGTCCACGGTTTTTATCCCTCTCGTGAGCGACTGACCCGTCGCCCTGTGGAGTGTCTACCTGTGGTACGTACACTACAGGGTTGGGCGAGACACGCTCTAAGTAAAACAGTTAGCTGGAGGGATCCAAGACTATGCCACAAGTCGCCTACAAGCCTTCGACGCAAATAGATCAAAGAGAGGCGAATAGTAAATAGCTACAGAAGAACGAGGAAGTAAGAAAGATAAAATGAACCAGATAAGAGTCAGTGCGCCTTTGCTAAACACTTCTGCATCTGTAGATTCGTTACTGGTCTCTCGGGTAGAGACCAGTAAGAAAAAACAACGAAATCCCATATGGAATTATGAGTATTCTGCAGATAGGTGTCTGAAGAAGAAGGAAAAAGTCTAAGGAGAGGCATCAGTACTTGGGATCAAGAGCCGTTCTCCTGCATCTGCCAATTAGCTGTAGTAGGTTGATAAGATGCATCGACAAAGCCGTAGTGACGTACATCGCATGTTCTACGCACCGGCACCAACTATATGTCCTCAAATGACGGTGCGTGGTCGGTTCCAATAGTCGTGTGGGCCTCGGAGTAACCTTGTCCTATGGAACACAAGAGTCAACGACGAGTGGTGATCCCAACAAGCCAATATTCGGTATATAGAATGTCCTTTTTTTGAGAACATCATGATGTTTGAATGAGATTTCGTATGTGTACAAAGAAGTCACAATCAAGTATTGAGAGGGTTGGATTTGTGGGGCATGCGCTCAAATTTGGTGGTGATTTGAATGATAGACCATACGTTCGTCAAAGTACTTGATAAGAAGGCCAGAAAAATAGCATATATTTGCTTACTGAAGAAATGACACGGGAAGAATCCAAGCTCTCGAAGCACTTCCTTTCGTACATCATAGCATAACACTCGGATTTTGCATACTCGGGTAATTGCAAGAACAGGGCGCCTCGCCTCCGCCCAATTTTTCTCTCTCTAATTCCTGCGTTTCTTCATCGATCGAAGTTGTCAAATGTGACACCGTTATCGTGTGACAAAAACCTTTGCGGCAATGTCACTATTCTGTTATTGAAATGCAATTCTAAAAAAATATACGCGTGAAATTAGGTTCCTGTAATCAACAGTTTCTAAGTGCAAGTATTGAATCACGATCAAACATAAAAGTCCTCTGGACATATTGTTCTTGCGTTTTCAACAATTCAAACACTCCATGAAGCAATTCTTACAAATTTCCAACAAACAAATAGTTTTAAAAAACAGAGAAGGGCAGAGTTCATACTCTAAAGCTCTCCCTTGTAGCTCTTTTGTGTTATGGTACTTTGTTATTATACATTTAAAATCATCTCACAAACGACTCCACCATAACCTTCTACGAAGTATCATGGCATCGTACCTTCTCACCTCGATACTATCTTATTTAGCTACGTCCTCGCACTCGCTTTGAAGACTTATATTAGACGAAGAACGGGATCGTAAGCAACTACGGGCTTAATATGAACTAGTTATAAAGGAACACCGGTAATTATGAACATTACTACGTGTGTAGCTCAATGTGGAAGTAGTGAGTAATGACCCTAATGAATTACGCCCCTGCAAAAATAAATTTTGAAAACCACGCTTGCGGATCGATTAATGTTTTCTGGACTCAAGATAATTTCAGATTGAAAGGATGTTAGAAGGTCTTGTTACTTGGAACTGCTTAACGACCAGTTGCTATTCTTATCGCGGTGTTTTTTAAAGCAACAGGCAACCACATTGACTATTGGGGAGCATTGTTTATCTCGCTTGGCTAGTGAGACCGGTAGGTGTAATGAGATGAGGGAATGAGTATCATGACAGATAATCTTAGTATACTTAACATACTCTTGAAGGTAAATGTTTTGATACTTTTTACAGACTGCATTTATATAACATTATCTATAGTGTGTCTTAGCTCAGTCTTTTGATGAATTACATAAATTAAAGATTTAACGGGAGATCATCAATAAGTGATGATTTAGATTTGTACCTCTTCTACTAGAGAATAGGTGGGAGGAGCTCAGGATAGAGACAGGTTTACTAGTGGTTTGCGGACCTTCAGGGAAGTTTAAAACCACTTTTATTAATAGTGAATGTGCTCTTAGAGTGGCTAAGCCTGACCAAATATTCAATGATTTGACATGGTTTGTAGTGATATTTCTCTTGACATGTCCAACATCCAAAACGTCCATGTCCTCAATGAAATGCGAGACGTAATGACAGGATCTATTAGGCAATGGCTCAAATTAAAGGAATACCATTCCAAAAGTTCGTTGATAATATGATCTGGGTTTAAAAAGTCAAAAGTCTCCTATAAAAAATTATGAATACAAACCAAAAGAGCTTTCTCGTAGTGCATAGCTAACACAGAACTCCCTACTGAGAGACAGAAAATTAGTCTGACTAGGTAGGTGTTTGTTTGTGGTTTACCGGAGGATGTTGTATGGGCGATACCCTTTGTTTTTTTCTGATATCCCGCCTAGAATTAACTGGAGCGGAGTAATAATTTAGCTCTCTCTAATCAAACTCATATCATTTTTACTTAATCCTCAATTTCTTCCATATTTAACCTCTCAATTCTGATACCTATAAATTCATTACAACATTCCGAGGTTTGTTTCATCCTCTGAATGGATGTGAGCGCAAACATAAACATATTCAATTAAAGACATCACAGTAAGAAATCTCGCTCTAAATAGCGGATTGGGACTATGCATATTGTATAAAATAGAGATCGAATCGGGCTGAACACAGACCGTCAATTCTTCATTTGCCTCGGAGGAAATTGTTTATGCAATTGTTGCAGTGAATACTCATAGGTTGCAGATTTAAATACTCTCGTCTCAATGTCATCTATGCAGTAGCGCGTTGGAAGCGATGAAAGTAGATTATAGATTTTACACATGGTTATCAGATATGAAGACATGGTGGGTTTGATGACTTTAGTGTTTACAGGCTTCCTTGCTGTTTATTTGCAGACCCAAAGATGTTTTTTTCACCATGAGTTTTTGATATGAAGAAGGTTGGAAATAAAATGTTCGGTCGCCATCAATTCAATTTACTGGCGTGACCCAATAATTTACATTCCGACAAAATCAAGATTTAACATAGCATTTGGATGACTAGTACTAGACCGCCGACACATCATACACTGCATGCTGGCCCTTTCAATTTGAGGTTAGGATGGAGTCATAGATGGTGTTCAGACTCAAGATGCATTGTCGTCTTATCTCAGTTCTTCTCTACGTATAAATGCAATTCATATACTTTCTCAAAACATTCTATTTGTAGAATTACTTCTTGTTCTTTATTGAGCTAAATCGACGCGCATATAAATTTCCATAGCTGAGTTGTTTTAACCCACTGCCCCAAGATTGTGGCAAATCAAATTTAACGAGGATCATTTTACGCATTGCAAATTAAAAGAATCTTACATTCTCTAATACCCACAATTTTATTAAGCAGAGCTATCCTCACAATTAACAGATATATGCGCAGAATTACATAGCACGCAGCATACTGATGGGAGGCTGATAACGAGATAGGTGGCACCGCATCTAAAATTATTGAGTCTTGAGTACAATCTTAAAGATACCCTATTCATGATGAATGATTTAAGTTTATTTTTTAAATTTATCCCTGGCCTACCAACAGCTAGGAAAATGTATCTAGTAGAGTCCCCCCCCCCCCCCCTCCAACCTAGTGAGAAGTAGCCGCTGACGAATTTTCGAGAATACGCCCCTAATAAAAATATAGTTCAAATATATTTTATTGACCAATAACACCTATTGTTATTATATTCTGATCTAATTCAGAACTTAATGGTTTATGCTATGACTCGTATGATGTTTCTTGGGCTTACTTCCAGTCAAAGCTTAGTGCATACTACTGAGTAGTCTTTGTTATTATGTTTTGTAGGGAACATTTTTTCTGGCTGTTGTAGGAGTGTCATATTCAATTCAATTTAGCAACAATTTTTATTTAAGATAGGGAGGGTTCGCATTTGTCTATCGTTTCTAGGGCATATTTACATTTTTTCCGGTTTACCATCAGCATTTTTTATGTATATTGGGCTATTGCTCAAGTTGTACGTAATTACCTTGAGCTCCACATTGTGGATTGTAAACAGACATGCAACTGAAACATTTGCCATACACATTGAGATTACTATCTATTGACCTTGATCAAAAAAAGTGCATAAGCGCTGGGAGCTCACTTCTTTCAGCTCCAAAGATGCCTCCTTAAGACGCATCCTGTGCTTTAGTAATACAAAATATCAATGTTCCCCGCTCGACCTCCCCCTCGCCTCCCCACCCACCAACTTTCTCTTGGTTACCTATATTGCGACAAATCACTTATGTTGTGGTGTGAGGGAAAAATCTGATCGTCCACAATCAAAATTTAGTATAAAGTTTCGATTTGGCAATTATTTATGACCCCTTTTAATCATAATACATGAACTTTTTCAGAATAATAATACACCTTGGCATTAGATGCATAGTCTCAATTGCATGGACTCCATTTGAA
>CAJDSM010114544.1:5156-17722 GCA_903981925.1 Ostrea lurida
TCAAGAACTGTAGTATTTATCGGCCAGAAAGTTTATACTGACCTCAATTAAGGTCCTTTTTATAGCAAACGTCACGCATACATGTATGGCCACTACGGAGGTATTATTCAGGTGTACGGGTGTCGGAATTTCGGAAATCATGGCATTTACTTTCGGTAATCTTGTTTGTTAGAGTAGAAAAAAAACGTTATATTTAAAATGGCTCTGTAACAAATAACACCAGAAACTGCTGATGATAAGTGAAAAGAGCTTAATTGCAAAAATGACTAGCTCTACAGGAATTTTAAATGCTGAAACACCATGCAGTAGTTCCTTGATCTTTAAAGATCGAGTCAAAATAGAATCACAGATTAAAATTATGGGATTATGTTATTAAAGACTTGGAGAAACTCAAACAATAGTTATTAAGCGATTCAAGTAACATGAAATTAATAGTAATGGAAAACACGGGTGTCTTTTTGTTAAACTTGGCATGTAATGTTCATCTGCGATACCAATGACCAGCCGGTTACACGAGTGTTGTGATAACAGGGGGATGATATGGAGCGTTTTTGATGTCTGCCATGGCTGCGCCAGCCTTCCTGTTGGTTTTGATTATCCTGGTTTTCTCCACACCCGAGACTAACGGTAAGGTACATTTCTCTGTATTCTCAAAGTCAGATAAAGACCCGCTAAGGGACATGCACCGTTACATATACATAAGTACATGCAGAGACCCAGATAGGGGCACGCACCTTTACATGTAGAGACCCGGATATAGGAGCATACATCTTTACATGCAAGGACCCAGATAGGGACATACACTTTTATAGGCAGAGAAAGTCCTGCACATGCACCTTAAGAGCTTCAGTGACAGAAACGACTTGTACTTACATTCCTTATATCGTTAGTGAGAACACAATTTGGTACTGATCACTGACCATCTGTAACGGAATCTTGTACATATGGAACACTACCTATCCTCACTGTATATTTATCTTTTATCCATACATCTACAAAAGTGCTCTTGGAATCTTGGTGAGCAGCAACTCGTACATTTACTAAATTCCTATTTTGGTTGTTAGTCGTCGTTGATTTTCAGCATATTCTTTTGCTCTTATTTAGCAACGCAAGTAATTTTTCATTTCTATCCTTAACATACACCACCTTCCTACAGCTGAACATATGTTGGGCACACTGTGGTGTATATTTCCTTTTCTTTCAATCTGAGACTTCCAAAACTTCACAAAGGATGCATTGCTGATCCAGGTGAATGTTCTATGCATGCCCCTGTCTTTTGCTCCTTGCGAAATAATTGACAGATTCATGAGGACAAAAGTCAGACGTATGTTGCAACAAAAGTGTGTCAGAAGTGGTGTAATCAAATGTGGAAATCCGAAAAATTCTAAAGAACTTCTTAGTAAATTTGAAATTACAGAACTTTTCACATATCAACAACATCAAAACGTATGACTTTCTAGACTTTCCTCACTAAAAGATAAAAAAAGCTAGACTTTAAAATAATAGACAGTTGCATCTTCAACACAAATGGAGAAAGAAAATGTTCATATCTAGTTATCCCAAAAAATAACTTTGTCAAACCCTACTCTGATTCTACGCAGGTATACCCTAAAGTTCATATTTTAACAATGCTGGAGTTCCTCATTGATACAATTATTGTAGTATTTGGCGATCAGGTCTTCCGACAGTCTGTTGGAATTCGTATGGGCATGAATTGTGCTCCTTTTTGACATGTTCTTATATTCCTACGAGGTAGGATTATTTAAAAGATTCTACATGAGAAGAAAAAATGTCTAGCTATGGCCTTTAATTCAACATTTCGAAATATCGACAACGTTTTATCTATTGAATATGATGATATTCTTTCATATGCTAATTCGATATACATTTGTATATCCCAGTGAACAAGGTATAAAAGGCACTATGCACAGTCATACTTCGTATTTAGATATTTGTCCAACATCAACATTGTATAGAAACCCAATAGAATGTTCTTTTTAAAGGGGCATGGACACATTTTGAGCTTAATTTTTTCCACAATGTTTACTAAGGTATATCTAATGACCAGCAAAGAATTGAATGTCAGTTGTCGAAACACACGTGACATACATAGTTTCATGAATATTTGTGATGTAAGCACTTTTGCTCGTGCTATGTTTATGTCGGTCGCGGTGGCTCAGATGGTAGAGCGTTCGAGCCCTGTGCTCCTCCGGCTGCGTCAAATCCCAGACATTAAAATAGGTAGTGATTGCCCCTACGTTAAGAGCCCGGCATTTAGGAGTGGGACTCACGGGTCTTTCGGATATGACCTAAAAAATGGAGGTCCCGTGTGGCACGCAAAACAACCCCTCACTGCTAAAAGCCATAAGTGCTAAGCATAGGTCTAAATTTGTAGCCCTTCACCGGCAATGGTGATGTGTCAATATGAGTGAAATATTCTCAACGGGACGAAAAACAAACAAATAATCAATCTCATTTATCTATTCGTGGAACCTATGAAACATATGATACGGGCCTTTTAAATTTACATAACAAAGAATTGTGCGAACTGTATCTTACTTGTAACTCAACAACTGACATTCAAATTTTTGCTGACCATTAGAAATAAGTTGGCTAAACATTTTTTAAACATTAAAAAGACAAATATAAAATTTAGTTCAAAACGTGTCAATGTCCCTTTAAGCATTGTAAAATTGGAAAAATAAAATTTAAAAATACTAAGTTCGAAATGTGTCTATGCGCACCATTAATGTAAAGGCAAAGATAACGAACAGTGATCAATCTCGTAAGTCCCAAATAGAATACAGAAACGAGAATTGGGCAAACACGGACCCCTGGACACACCAGAGGTGGGATCAGGTGCCTAGGGGGAGTAAGCATCCCCTGTCGACCGGTCACACCCGCCGTGAGCCCATTGTCTTGATCAGGCAAACGGAGTAATCCGTAGTTAAATCAGTGTATGAATAAAGGCTGAACAATTGCTATGAAACACATCAGACAATACTCCACCCAACGGCAGGCCACACTGGCAGACTAAATCACTGCAACAACCATATGAACAGTATGACATTTAACTTCGGACTCGCGGATCCGTGAACAAACTGAACGCAGATAATTGAAAGAGGTTAGCAGAGCAGTATCTTGTGAATATAATTGAGTATGAAGGTGGCCACTCTCCCAAAAACTAACTTGGCCCAGGAAAATGACTATGTATTGGGTTCGAGACGGTTACATCAGAACGAATTGGTCCTGGGATCCTTTCTACTAGGGAAGATATTCATAGTCTATTCGGTTTTCATGCTGAACTACTAAATTCATAGTCACGTATAAATAATAAAATCCCATATCAAATAAATATTCTGTTTTGATTAGCTCACAAATAACCAACCGTGGCTAAATCCTCGGCTTAATGAAAGCCAATGGGGGAAACGATATGCAACGGATTACTCGTCAATCCCCGGACTGAGGCCCACCTTTAAAGGGTTAATCGTGAATTAGGGGGTCAGTATGCCGTTACTAATAATGATGGAACCTAGGAGGAGGCCTTCAATAATTTGATGTATTTTTTTTTCTCATTAAATTTATTCTTCTTTTATTGAATTATTAAGTGTTATAGATATACTAATATCATTCTTATATCTATCTCTTCTATTCTTCGTTTATTCTATGTTTCTATTGGTGAGATATTTCAGCTATAATCATCGAATATCTATATCTTCCAATCATTCTTATATTTCAATGTAATAACAGCACTAGACACCTTAAGTTTAAGTTTCATGAGTTTTACTAATTAACAATAATTGTACCAATATTTATAAGAAAGTCTCATAGATTACCCATACAAAACAGTTGGCTGAAATAGTGCTAAGGGAACTTCTCTAGGATATAATCCTATTCCAAGTCCTCATTATCACAAAAAATCACCTACGAGCAGGGACCTCCACTGGTATGTAAGTTAGGACGCAATCTTAGGAGATTTGACGCAGAATGTATCATAAGGAATCTTATATAACCTATTTCAGTAATATGTTAAATAATCGGGATAATACTAGTGTCCGCCTCAAAATTAGAAGTACTAATTTATGAATATGCTAACTCATTATAATTTAATAGAAGAATTTAGACTAACCTTAGATACGAGAGTTTTAGGAGTATGTTAAGGTCGTCTCATTTCTTTATACTCCTAAAAATAATTTCTCGGTTTGACACAACAATATATCTGGAACTATTGTCACCACACATGTTCATATAAGACTCCTCACCTTGCAGCAGATATGCATGATAGTCGAGTAAGTCTCAATATCGAGAATTATATATTGGACTAGAGTTGTGCTAGGTTGCTTCGAAGTCTCCCAAGTTGTTTAAAATCTACTACGCTCAACATTCTTCGCCATTTTAAAATGACCAATCGATATAGTATCAACAAAGCTCTTTAAGGTAGTTTTTTTAAACCCAACACGCAAACCGATCAAATAAAAGGGGTATATTCTAAGCGCTGAAAACAATTAGAGTATCTGTATGATAATATGTTGCAATATGATATATGCGCATGTAGAATGACTATACGCCTGTTAATGTACTTAAGCGTCCTTCGAGACGGCTCAGCGCCACATGGACAGATGTTGTACTCGTGCAAAGCTTAGGAACGGCGTATTTGCCTAACTTCGAACTGCGCATCTTTTTTTAGTGCCTCACGTGGTTCTTTTTGTCGAATATGAACCCAGCCTATCGTGAATTACAATTCCATCGGGAGACTAATGTCGTTGGGTATCTTGCTCGCGTAATATACTAGAAACACGCCACCACTCATGTTCATATTAGGGCTTAAACATAATTTCATAATGGGTCGTCCACAAACAGGCGTATGTGACCACTGGGATACAGTAATATCAAGGGTAATTTGGTTTCCATTGGCCGTCTCTCCATTAACAAGGGTACTAGGCATATTCTTGATAAATACGACTGCGATGTGTGGAGAGTCATTTCACTTTAGAATGTATTATTTGGCACTGTACTGATTCGTAATTCATTACCAACCTATCATAGATGTGTGACGTCTCAGCCGCGAAAAATGCGATTTCGCCTGTTTTATATGTGTCCGTCGAATACAAAAAAAATAATGGCTCAGCATCCCTCTATTGTTTAGTAGATTCTCTAATCTATTATCAATTATCAGTGTTGAGCCATGATTTGTTAGTTCTCTTGTTTATTATTTTTTCAATTTGTTCAAGAACTCGTAGTATTAATCGGCCAGGAAAGTTTGTACCTTGACCTCAATTAGGTCCTTTTTTATACTAGCGATAAACGTACGGAAATTACATGTGTAATTGGGCCTGACTCAACGGGAAAAGCGTATTTTTTCCAGTTGTTTGCGGTTGTTTATACGGCGTTGTTTGGAAATTTCCGAAGTCAAGGTGGAACATTTTGGTCCCTAAGCTATCCTCGTTTTAAATCTTCGATTTGTTATTAAGAGTAAGAAAAAGATTCCGTGGATATTTTTATAGGACTAACTCGATAAAATTAAACACCCAAGGAATATCCTTGCTGATATGACTGAATGGGAAAAATTTAATTTAAAGAAGCATATATAAAAAACACTTGCAAAAAAAAGATAATAGAAGTACATCTATTAAAGCTCTACAACGATGAATATTAAAAATATGCTGCAAATACTACACCACATCGGCCAGTAAGTATTTTCTTATTGTTCTTTTGGTAAGATCGAAGTCATAACATGAATCAACAGATTAAGATATTATGCGGAGCATTTGGCTCTTTTTACACACAACTGATGATCTAAATGTTTATCACTCGTTATTTAAGATCGGAGATAATCCTCACCAAAACAATTGATTAGACTCTCCAGTCACGGAATTCATATAGTAAACGTACTATGAAATTCAAACATATAGAGTTAAAGTTGACTCTTTTTGTAAGACAAGCAAAGGCCATACGTGTTCGTTGCGGTCGTGACGTACGGGAAAACGACCGCGATCGGTGTCACGTTTATCTGTTTAAATATATTAAGGCACATAAATAATTGGGATTCATACATAGCCGTATAGAAACAAGCTAGCGGCAGAAGGCACCAGGATCCAGGCACAGTGAGATAAGTAGCGGCATATTTAATCATACGAATTTTTGGATTGAGAATGAGGAATAAAGAGGGTGGTGAGGGACACACTTCAAATGTAATCTAATACGAGTGAATGATTTATGTGTGAAGATGTGTCGCCAGGTAAGAGCTACCCATTTTGGAGCAACGCACAGATAGAGAGAGAGACATAGTCGGTGTAGGCACCTGAATCCTGTAGGGTGGGGATCTTGTTAGATTTTTGAATAACATCTGATGCTTTTCTCCGTCCAGACACCGCAACGTCATCAGAGACTAACGGTAAAGTACTTTCTCGCTGTACGGATTGGGGTCCGTTTCCTCAACAAAGGTCATGACAGAGAATAAAGCCCTCGATCGCTAACGACGGACAATGCCCACCGTTATAATATATACATAGCTTCACCATGGCGTCATTCGCAGGGCGCACAGGACGGCACACACACGCTCAGAGGCGGGCACGCACTCTTTACGGACTATTTAGGCCGGCATACCGGATTGAACTGGGCTGGAGGATCATCACATCTTGGGCGAACTCACACCAGCTGAAGGACCCGAACTAAGGGACTAACTAAGTCGCTGTCTTTTTAATGCCTGGGATACTCGGCACTACTTAGCAGAAAAGAGTCCTCACTATGCAAGCCACACACTTCCACACTAGGTATTGTCAGTGACACAGTAGGGTTATACTGATACTTTCGATTGCGTGACCTCTAGGAGCGTCCACTATTTAAGTAACTCTCACTCTCGTAGGTTAGTTGAGAACACCAATTTTGGCTACGCAATAATGAGAGGCATAACCCTTGGAGCCCAAGTTGAGTGGAACGCTTTGTTATATCTGCGATATCTTGTACTATACAGAGACACTAATCAGTATCCTCACGGTATATTCTTATCTTTGGTCCATCCATGTACAACAGTGCTTCTTCGGAATCTTGGTGTCAGCGCAACTCGCTACATTTTCTAAATTAATCCTTTATTTTTAGGCTAGTTCACGTTCGTCAGTTTGATTTTACAGCATATTCTTTTTGCTCTTATTTTAGCAACCGCCAAGTAATTTTGGGTATCATTTCTCTATCCTTAAACATGACACCACCTTCCTACAGCTGAACATATGTTGGGGCACAACTGTGGTGTATATTGCCTTCATTTCAATTCTTGACGACTTTTCCAAAACTTCACAAGGATATGCGGTCTAATTGGCAATGAAGACTCATCGGAACCTTTATGATGACGGTAGTTGGTATGCGAGTTGACGAGTTATTCTCTGCTTGTCCACGCCGGAAATTATAATGCTCCCTGTTGAGCGGTAATAATATAATTCGAACAGATTCATAGAGCGATCTTATGCAGGGATGTTTATAATACTTTTGTTTGAGCTTATCTTGTGTGTGCAAGACACACCGTGTTTGTGTAGATCCAGAAATATAGTGGTTGTAAATCATCAAAATGTGCGATATCCGAAATACAAAATATCTAAAAAAAGAACTGCAATAATCTATCAAAAAAGTAAAATTTTGAATTGACAGAGACACTTTAATACTACAGTGACATCCAACAAACATTCAAGGATACGTATGAACTTCTCACGACTTCCTCACCTACAAAGTATAAAAAAGCGTTAGACTTAAGAATAATACGAACCTCAGATCTCGGCTCGCACATATTCGAGAGAGAACCGGATAATCATGGAGATGAGAATAACGTAAAAATGGAGTCAATTAGTGGCAGTGGTTTGTATGTATATGGATGATATGTAAGCTGGGATTTGCAGCGGACGTCGAACAAAGGAGCACGAAGGGAAAATGGTATTGAAGGAGTTTTCTTGTCACGCTCAGACAGCTCCGTAATATTACAGTTAATTATATATTTTTTTTCTGTTATATGTTTTCGTAAAATTTTTATTTCTTAATACTTTTTCTCCAGTTCATGGTTATTATTTTGCAGGTGATTATGGTTTATTTGTATATACTTCACGGGAGTAATTTAAGTGTTATCTATCATTAATCAACTTTATCGGGTATGCTAACCGCTTAATGGTCGTTTAATAAACTAAAATTTGTTTAACGATCAGAGTTACCTGTTCCACTACACTTCAGGAACATAAGGAGATATCTTATCAGCGACGAGGGGTAGCTGGATTTCTCATTGATACAATTATGTAAGTATTTGGCGATCAGGTCTTCCGACCAGCTGTTGGAATTTCGTATGGGCATGAATTGTGCTCCTTTTTGACATGTTCTTATAATTCCTAACGCAGGTAGATTAATTTAAAGATTCTACATGAAAGAAAAATGTCTAGTATTGCTTTTAATTCAACATTTTCGAAATATCTAGACAACGTTTTATCCTATTGAAATGATCGTACCTTATCTTATCATATGCTAATTCGAACTTACATTTCGTATAGATCCCTAGATGACACAAGAGTAATAAAAGTGACACTAATGCACAGTCCATCATCGTTTTAGTCATTTAGTCAACTCTCCAACCATCAAGCAATTGTTATAGATAAACCCAATAGATGTTCTTTTAAAGGGGCATGCAATGTTTGAGCTTAATTTTTTCCACATGTTTACTAGTATCTTAATGACCAAGCAAGTAAATGTAAACTGTCATTGTCGAACAACACGTGACATCCATAGGTTTCTATGAATTTTTGTTGATGTAAGTCACTTGCTCGTGCTTATGTTTTTGTCGGTGCGCGGTGGCTCAGAGATGTGTAAAGAGCGTTCGAGTCCCTTGTGCTCTCTTCCGGCTGCGTCAAATCCAAGACATTAAAAAGGTAAGTGAATTGCCACCGCTACGTTAATTGAGCCCGGGCATTCTAGGAGTGGGACTCAACGGGTCTTCGTCGGATATGACTTTAAAAACTCTCGTGGAGGTGCCCTGTGGGCACGCAAAACACCGCTCACTGCTAATAGATATAAGTGCTAGCATAGCGTCTAATTTGTTAGCCCTTCCAACCGGCAAACTGGTGATGTGTCTCAATATGAGTGAAATATTCTCATACGGGAACAAAAACAAACAATATAATCCAATCTCATTTATGCTATTGTGGAACCTATGAAACCACATATTTGATTACGTTTGGCACCCTTTTAAAATTTACAATACAAAGAATTAGTGCAACTGTATGCTTACCTTTGGTAAATCAATTAGTCAAAAAATCGATATACATGACATTCACTTTGGTATTTGCTGTATCCATAATTAGAGAAAAAGTAAAGGCTTGAGCCATCAAATTTTATAATTAAACATACATTATTCTAATAACCAGAACAAATTATAAATTTAGTATATCAAAACGTGGTCAATGTTCTTAAGCAATTGGTAAATAATTGGGGTAAAATTAAGTCCAAAAACATAATTTAAAATAACTAAGTTCGAAAAATGTTAGTCTATTGCTCGGCATCGACCATAATGTAAAGAGCAATAAGAATTTGACGAATCAGTAGAAGATACACGACCGATGGCTTGCCTTGTAAGTCCTCAATTATGAATAACAGAAACGAGAAAGTAAATAACTCGAGATGAGGGCAAACCGAACACTTGGATCCCCTCCTCGCAAATCAGCGGTTACACATCTCATGACCGTGTGTGGACTTCAGGTTGCACGCCTAGGGCGGAAGATAAGCATCCCAAAGTGTCATACAAGTGTACAAGAATTCTTCACATCAACCGAATCTGTTGCTTCAAAAAATCGAACCACATCAAATAGAATAAAAAAGAAAAACAAAATGAAAGATACAGTTATAAGAAAAAAGGATTCTAGAAATGGAAAATGAACCAGCAACGGAGTATCCGTTAGTTATAATCATGGTGATGGTATATGTAAATAAGTGGTCTTTGAACTCCAATGACTTTGCTATGTAAATGTATATTATCCTGTAATCTCACTACAATTCTATTCCATATACGCGCAACCAACGCAGGCAACACTGGCAGACTAAATTCACTGGCACAACCCTATGAACAGTACTGAGAACATTTAAAACTTCGGATCATGACAAAAGGTCCAGACTTTTTTGTTGGCTACCTCTTCTTGAATACACAAGATTAGAAAACTAAATTCAAATGTATCTGGAGGATTTTATAAATTGCAGATATCTATCCACTAGTTCAAAAGACTAAGTATCGTGACCGAAACTAAGTACATTAAGAGAATTAGTAAAAGCCCGCGTAAAGATACAAAAATTCCTGTAGGAAGATTTTGGGGGGTTTTTTAATCAATGTCGCAGCGAGCAATCTAATATTATGAATTCCCTCACTATAATTGTTTACGTCTGTAACATTCCTCAGAATCATTCCACTCGGCGAATAAAGTAACGGACGAAAGGTGGTGAGAGATTACCTATAGAGAAAAAAATATTCTATGAGTTGTATGAGAGTAGGATAATTAAATCCTGCTAGAAAATTGAATTAGTATTTGAAATGTTCCCAGATAAATTATTTATTCCCTCAGTTCACGGCAAAACATAATCTGATTTGATTCTAACTATCCTAATGTTGGTCTACATAAAAAGATCTCCAAACATGCACGATGAGTATGACATGAGCGAGAACCGGACACGATGGGTTATCGGATATTGGTTTTATATGAGAGAATTCTATAAGTTGAGTGGGAGAATATTCATTTTTCTGTATGGAGGATAAGGTTATACTGATTCCTCTTAGGAGGATAACTGAATTATTAAGGATTTGTTTTATTCACTAATTAGACATCTTGTTTTCTCTCTTGTAAATTTGGATGAAGTGAATATAAGCGCATTTTTGATATGGAAAAAAAATCTGCCCCAAATATAGATGCATGACAGACCGAAGATTTAATACGGTTACAGTTTTACTGACAGGAATTTTAGTTACCAGAGTCATGAAATAATGGCGTGTTTTCAAGGACGCGCTTTTATCTTTAATGTTATCAAGTCCGTTAGTAACTTTAGAAATATTGTGAAGCTTATGGAGAGAAGGAGCGAATAGCATGTGAAAAGGTTTTTGAGGCAAAACGCATAAAGCTACGCTCTCTTAAGAGGTGCACGGAGTA
Source organism: Ostrea lurida (assembly GCA_903981925.1). Taxonomy (NCBI): domain Eukaryota; kingdom Metazoa; phylum Mollusca; class Bivalvia; order Ostreida; family Ostreidae; genus Ostrea; species Ostrea lurida. The sequence goes on from CAJDSM010114544.1 coordinate 16,313, forward strand.
TTATTGGGCAGGACATTTGTTTGTCATGTGCTCTGATGGAGAAAGGAGAGGAGAGTTATGTTCTATACTCATGACAAAAGTCTGGACTTGACGATACTATAGTCACGTTCAGAGGAAATCGATAAGCAAGTTAAATTAGTCGGCCTACTGATATAATTATGTGAACGAACTTGGGCAATAACACTGAGAGTGTGCAGCTTTGAAACGTACATTGTCTGAAACCCCTGCACAACATGGTTTGTATGTAACCTGTCTCGATTCAAAACTGATCATAAGCCAGAACTAAGCTTTTGCCTAACGAATAAGTTGGAAGAGCTACATGTATACACCATATGTAGGTATGATGTTATTCTACATAAGCAATGTAAACGTGGACGATTGTCCAGCAAAATTTCTCCATCGTTCAACTTTCCTCAGTACTTTGTAAGCTCCATATTTATCAATGCATTACCTACATATGGTGTACTACTATGTATTCTCTCAACTTATATTCGTTAATGAGGCAAAAGCTTGTTTCTGTTCTTTATGTAATCAGATTTTTGAATCGAGAGACGAGTCTTACATAGCGAAACAGTTTAGTTGCAGGGGTTTCCCCAAACAGTCACGTTCAAAGGAGCATTTCTGCAAATTCTATAAACAGAGACTCAGTATTTTATCTTTCGGCTGTCGAAAGTCAGACTTTTTGCTTACCTACTGTTATCCAAGAATAGCACATGAAGAGCTACAAATATCGGTGCTATCTGGTGAGGGAATTTTTTGCAGTTATCTTATTCCATAGTTCAGGCTATAACGTTACCTACGACTCTGTACATTAAGAGATATAAAGCTCCTAAAAGATAATAGTAATACCTGTAGGAAAAATGGGGGGGATTTGATTTTTATCCTTCAAAATCCTATCAATTATCCTATAGGAGAAAACTCCTATAGGGAAAAAAAATCCTATACATTTTTTGCCGATAGTTAATTTTCTCTTACAGAAAATATGACATTAGAATTAAAATAATCCGTCGAAATAAAGAATCCAATGTGAAATACTTATCACATTTTTAGTAAGACAACCTAGGATTATTAAATCCAATCCAGTTATGTTTATTCGTGAGGCTATATTATCTGGGACATTTAATCTAATTCACTTTTCTGTAGGATTAATTATCCTATTGATACATAGAATATTTTTCCTATGGATTTTTCTCCATAAGGATAATGATAGGATTTTTGTAGGATAAATCCCCAATCCTCCTACAGGATTTATCTTTAGGGCTTGATATCTCCTTAATGTACAGGTCGTAGTAACTTTAGCTTTGTAACTAGGAAGATATTGCAACAAGATCCTAACCAAGATACAACTGGAATTTGTTTTCTGTATCTTTGATTAAAAGAGGGTAGCAAAAAGTCTGGACTTTGTCATGT
>CAJDSM010114548.1:0-12370 GCA_903981925.1 Ostrea lurida
TCAAGGTTCGAAATTTCAGGGAGTGGCCTCTTGTGGTGCGATTGTACGAACGATACTGCTTACGACGAGCGGGGCAGTACTGGTGGTAGAGCTCGAAGTCGCTCATCACCAATCGTGTAGGTGTTCTTAGGTTCGTAGGTGAGTGTGCTGTCGGGGTGTTGTGGACACCTTTGGATTCTGAAGACATTGAAGCAGTTACGAAGGAGTTACAATATATGGTGTGAAAATGTCGAGCGACAAACGCTATTAGAAGCCAAAATAATTTAACCCGCAGAGCATTCTGATAAGGACCAGTGACGAAATACAGAGTCGTGAAGGGCACGTACTGTAGGGAACAAGTGTAGCAGATTTTTAGGCTTCTGAGTTACACGGGACGTGTAATCTTTCGAGTCCGATATCGCCTCCTCGTTGCGATTCAAATGAGATCTCATAGTATAGAGCAGAAATTCGAAGAGAAAACTATGGTCCAGAGATACAAATGCTCACTAAATGCGACTATTGCTGTGTGAGTGAAATGTACCTTAGTAGTGTTATTCATATAGTCACTGGCGTGTGTGTAGTTCAAATCAATTGTCTAATTATTGTATGGTGAAAGACGGAAGGTGTGAACAGTGTTACGTTGATTGAATTATGGTCTATGTGAAAAACGGGGTGGATTGGAACAGATACGTGAAAGAGTTGTCGTGCGTTAGTTAGCCTCAATATAATGCGGCTGAGTGTACCAAGACGAGCAGGAAATGCCAATGAATTAAAGAGTGCGAGCCCGGGTACGGGGTGTAAACGACGTTGACCCACCCTCTCCTGCTCCCTCCTACCACGTATATATACAATAATAAAAAATAAAACATAGAGAGACAAAAACAAAAAATGTCAAGTAGAATAAGGCAGTAGCTATACAGTGATATGGAAGAAAAATCACAGATGAGCAGTGAGGATAAGAGAAGACGTGTGAGGATGGATAATAAAAATAAGTAAAGCATATAAAGAAAATAAAAACCCGTGAAAATAATCAGGAGATTTTACAAGAAGATGTGAGTGACATCGCCAACAGCGGATCGAGCACATTTGGACTCCACTGTAAAGGGTGAAGAGGCCTGGCAGTCATCCCTCCACCTCCTGCGGCCTAATTAAAATTAAATTGCAAGAGCTGTACCATTACGTGACATGCTGGATAGATACCCCTGATTGTGGAATTATCGTTGATGGTGTAGCTCAAGGAGATAGGGGTAGCCCTTGGTCCTGGCCATGTGTGGCTATAGTGAGCGTAGTCAAAAGTGTGGCGTGGATACTGTAGGTGCCTGCCTACAGTGTGGTGCCCCCTTTAATGTCTACCCCTCTCAATGTGATAACTCATCGCTTATCTACCTACCGCGTGCTCTGTCGGGGGGGGCTCAACCTGATACCTCCGACACATGATCCGACTGTGCGTTAAGCCAGGACTAGACGTAAGTATGAGAATAAGTGGCTAAAAATGGTTGACTATGAGTGTAGCGCCGAGGCTCTGTCACTTCGCGGACCTCCGTTAATCGAATTGCCCATTCCTGAATCGCGTCAGATGATTTCTGCACAAACACCCCGCACAACGCAGTGTTTGAGTAATGTCATAAAAGGGACAGGTAGCTGTGCGCGTGGAGTGTCAGGTCAGTCTCTCTCCCTGGGACTCCATTTGTGTCACTACATTACTGAATGGATGCCGGAATACGGAGGATGATACTTGCGGACCACGCGAACGTGTGAAGCGCCATTAAAATCCAGTGTAGTCATGCACTCTGGAGTGATTTGGAACTCATGCCACTAGCCGCACTCTACTCCCAAAGTGAGTAAGTATGCCTCGAAGTTACACGAAGCCCGGCTATAGTGATAGAACAGTAAGTGAACCACCATTTACTGTGACCACTTGACCAGTACCAGACCGTGTCTCTGTGTGAGAGAATGAGAGGACCATGTACTCCCGGATATTTAAAATGACGATGTCAAACTGATAAAATTAGTCACCCGACAGCTCCCCAGTGCTAGCTATTCGAGAGCGATATAGACTACAAAAACAGTACCATTCAACGCCCACCCAAAAACCAGGAGAAGGCTGAGGCGAATCGTGTCCTCTCTGGCAGTACGGATCGATCTCAGCAAGTCGCGAAGACACCTCAGAAGCGCGATTTCTCAACAAAGCGTCAATGGTACACAATATACTCGACTCGTGTGTGGTAAACACAAGTATGTGCTATTATGTAATTGTTGCGCGCCAATTAAGGACGTCTCTATGTCAGAGCGAGAACATCATTCGTGTACGTAAGTCTCGCTAGTCCCAGATATTCCGAACGCGTGGACTGCAAATTAACATTAGTTGTTGTGAGCTTATTTATGGCTTCACTTTTTCTGCCTTGGGATGTGAATTGATCTATATTGTTTCTCCATTACAGTTGGTGGCGTTGAACGCTCGGGAAGGCAGGAAATAGTCTCAGTTACCACCACGACGTCAATTATCAATGGCGGCGCAGGGGGGCCAGCCCAGCACGAAACGAGCCGAACACAGAGTACTACGCCTGCTTTCAGACATACTCTCATGTGGAGAACACGTCTCTACTAAGACCGAACGTGAAATATAACAAATGACGTGGAGTCACAGCGCAAGCCGGAAGTAAACCTCATAAACGCATATGACATCGCTAAGTCAACCTCATAGATACGAGTGATGACACTTATGCTTATACTCTCTTAGCAATGACAGTGTCATCCCTATTAACGATACAACCAGAGGGAACCTCAATATGACGTTTTCTAGGATCGCACCATAATTCAACAGGCCAAAGGCACATGCCGGCGAAGGGGAGGGCTCAGAGAGGAGCGAGAGGAGGTAGCCACTTGCTCCTACGAAGGTAGTCGAGGCGGTCACAAACAAATCAGAGTAGGCGAGAATTCAAAGAGGCAGAACATCAACTATGCTATTCAGAAGGGCCCGCACTCAGATAACCCACCGAAACAAATAGCCTCAAACCATACCCACGCCACCTCGCTCCAGCGCAACTCCCTCACACAGTTTAGCCGACTCTCACGCCAAGGACAAAGCCCCGTCAGATAGCGCTCTGAGCTATCACGGGTCACAACTCGCACGACCACACAGGTACGCTGCAAATTCATTCCAATAGTGAGAGCACTATGGCAGGTATCTCATTACGGGACCGCCACCAGCAGGAATACCGACCGCGCTCTACCACATAGCTGGTGCCTTCACTCTATCACAGTAAAACTTACTCTATCTTTCCATAAGCGACTCAGTACAGATCATATTTCTACAGAACACGCACTCACTAGAACAAACAATTCTGAGGCAGCACAGGCTTAAAGATCCAAAAGCGTAACCACACTGCGCGGAGCAGTAAGTCCTACGAAACAAACTGCAAACTCGTCAAAAGCTCAGCAACTGGTTAGAGCCGGTGCCCACGGCCGCGCGTATCAAAATATCTATAGAGCACAAGAGATCCAGAAAGAATACAAAGCGAGGATCTATATCGTCCAAAACATATCTGAAGGAACAAACTCACCACAGAATCGCAATATCTAGGTTGAAGCATGCAGAGGCGAGCTCATCCAGCTCATGGGCATCCAAAGCCGGCGAACTGAGCAGCGGAACGGTAGCAGCAGAGCAAAGAGGCGGGAGCGGAAGGGAGGGTGGAGCGGAAAACACCTATGCCACCCGGGATGGAAGAAGATGAGACCGAGAAAAAGGAGAAGAGAAGGGCATACAGTAGAGAAGTAGCAGTAGAAGCGGAATGCCAGAGGCACGCGCCAATGGGGAGCCACTGAGGCACCTTGGAGCGAGACACTGGAGCAGTAAGGGACCAACGTGAGACAGAGTGGGGAACCAACAAAGACGGCCCCCTGCCACCCGAAAGCGAGGCACGTCGAACAAAACTCGGGAACCCAAGCTGTGAAGCCAGAAGGTCGATAACAGGGCATTGTCTGTACTCCTCACAAGTAAGTGAACACATAAGACATACCACCATCGGGTCCTAAGTGGATCCAGAGAAGTAAGGGCCGTGAGAAAGATTGAGCTGCACCACTCATTGTTTTTAAAGTGATGGCTGTGGAGGATATATAGGATTATCATAGGACGTTGTGCGACGTGAGGTAGGTGAAGTACAGGTGATTACAGTATATGCTTGTACGGGCTCTTATCACAGCTCGATAGAAGCACCAAACAGCGCTATGACGGCTCTAGCTTTATAATCCGTTTTTGGGCGATCAGCACTGTGATATCAGACAGAATGAACTATAGTTCAATTAACGTTCCCGACTGAAGAGCCCAAGAATGTCGAATAAGGGGATTCGAACAGAAGGGCGCAGAGAGAAAAGTATGTAGCTGTTGAATCTCTCTCTTGCACCTGACATCGTGTGACGAGCGGTCTCTAACAAACAAAAGAAACATCTTTGTGGAAATGTCATAACATAGGGCAATAGTGACGAGGCACTGAAATTGTTCCTAACCTGGGAATGTAATCACCTTCATACAGAGACGAAACTATGCCAATCACTTCACAAAAGCCTGTCTGTGCTGCTTCACGCTCCGCGCTCGAGATAAGAGGCGAACGTTCGCAAGAACGCGGAATGTGACTCACCCGGATAAGAAAGAGTAATCAACGAGCACTACCAGCATCGGCGTAGATAAAGCTACTTATGTGACAGAAGGTGAGAAAGAATAGACTTTTGGTGCGCACGACAGCCGCCCGGCGCGACCCAAGCAAGGGACGAGCGGCGAGAACCCGCAGACGAAGCGCAGAGTAAATCAGAGAGCAGAAAGAAGGAGTGGAGATAAGACCTCGGAGCGAGCACACGCCGGTGTGACCTGAATACTCAATACGAAATCTCACTAAGATCCAAGTAGCCGCTCGACGCAAGACTCGAGGAGCTGAGCGTAATGGCGCTTTATGTCTCGAACTAGGGGCAGTGAATTGTCAAGATTACTTTAACAATAGCCCGCAAAGTGAACAAAGGAGACCAAACAAGAGAGCGTGAACACAAGGGCGCTATACTCACCACCACGAGCAACGACTCACTCACAGGCGACCGAGCGGAAGACAGCGGCCCCAGAGGGGTGTATAAGGCCACCCCCCCGCCCTCACCCAAGTGAGGGGGTAATCCTCTCTGGTGTAAACACACCTGCTGATGAACATGCCTAGAAACACAACTGAAAAAACAATAACCAATATTGCTTAAGGCATTAGTTGGAGAGGGCAAATAGCGTGGCGTTTGTATTTAAAACTTTGTGTGGCGAGCAGGCGGAGTCGTCGACTCGGATCAACGAATATTGAACACAGTTGAGCTCAGGGCGTGAATAAGGCCGGGATTTCAAGGGGCAAAGGTAAGGGTGAAGACTTCGCCATCAGGACGTTAAATGGCATACTCCGTCGACTCCTCAAACGCAGAAAAAGACATCTTGGTGTATAGAGAATGTAACGCAATATCAAGGACAGCAAGCTCGGGCGGCCCGACTGGACAGAACGGTAAGATGAGTAAGCCACGGATGTCAGGTTATATCCTGTGGTGAATAGTGACACCGACACTGAGGCAAATAGGATGGGCAAGAATCGTCTGCAGAAGATAATATTGTTATACGGACCTAGATAGGCTAGCGGCCTATTACGCGAAATGCATAATAACAGCCGGCGGTACGATCGCCGCCAGCGGGCAAGTTCGAGACGTACTAAAGACAAGACCATACGAAGAGGTATGTGGTGAACGAACAGTAGGCTGAGTAAAAGGATGCGAACTTGATGTTAGTCTCACAGCCTCGGGCCAGCCGCAGTGGATAGAAAGGCAAAACATCGTGATTAGAACACAATCGGCAAACACCGGACCGATTATGTCCGCACAACTAGTTGAAAAGTATATTTTGATGGACAGCCCGGCGAAGTGCACACGTATGTCGCAATAGCTCCATAAGGGAGCTCGAAAGTAGGAGAGCGGCGTAAGGGCAAAAATCAGAATGACGGTATGATGATCCCGGCGGAGATGAGTGAACTATAGAAAGGAGCTAGGAGAACAAATGACCATCTCTCATGTTATGAGCCGGGGGGCAATGGAAAGTGGCCCACTAGCGCCAAAAGTTGTGTGTGGTGCTACGGTGTCTCGTTGGAACGTGTTCAAGCTCCATCACCGGCCCAGGGTGATCAACAGTAGCAATGACACCAAGCGACGGTTCACTTTACGTAATTCCCACGAGCATAAGTCAAAGGGGCCACAAACTTTTTCACAAGCGTTTATAGGTGTTTGCTGATCCCCTTAAAAACGCGAAAACAGACGGAATGTCTCCTATGTCGTCAACATACGACGTGGGGGGGTATATAAGGCGGAATGAATTGCTTGAAATGCTGACTCGTGCACCAATATGCCAGTCTTCCAACCTTTTATCTGTATGCTGGTCGCCCGTTAAGGAAAAAGTTCGAGGGGTATGAAATGCCACCATAGCACACGGGTGGCAAAGCTATCGTCATATATATATCATGAAAACTAGGAAATATTTGAGCCACCACGGTCCTAGTATAAGCACATTCCTTTATCATGCGAGATTATACCACCATTGATGCTGGTCAAAATTATTGTTTCGTTGGCTGCCGCAGTTCAATTTCACCTAAAACAAATGCAATCTCGCTTAATCGTTTATATCAGTGCGTCAAGATCATATATCAGGAATTTCACACATATAGACTACGAATAAATCCCAATCAAAGAACATGTAAACATCTCAAATCAAGTTAAGCGACAAGGCCCACCCTAACATCGGTTTGGCTCGACAACGACCGATCGAATCTAAAGTGGTGTTACTCTGCTATTCTTATTCTCTTCCGATTTACTCTTCTCCTATCTGTCTGATCGTTCTGCCTAACTTATTTATTTCTGCCTGCCCAGTGCTACACATTACTTGTTCTTTGGTGTCTCCCCGAATGTGGTTACTCAGTGAATCCAATTGTACCATATGGATTACGCATATTAGAAACCCCTTTTTAGGAGATGATCGGAGGAGCAGACGGAAATAAAACCATCCTGAAGGTGGTGGTACGGAGACGCAACGATAGGTCGTTTATCTAGAAAACTGCATGCCCGTGCTGTGTGACATTTTTCTGAGGCAACTTCCTAGGAAGTAAATAATCAAGGAGTCCAGTAACTTGTTTTTTATTCTTCATTGAAATCATTTGATATTCACCAGGTAGGTAGAAGTTTGAGACGGCTGAATGCATTTGGATTGATCAGAAATTTCGGAGATATGCTTCGTGCGGGGTGCGACTGTGGGTGCTCGCAATTTTTGAGCTATGTGCCTGAGATCGGTGAAAGTACTAAAATTGCCTGATTGAGGAGCTTTGTTATAAATTATGAGGTAAAGGTGAAACTGATAATTCACTTAGCATAGGGGTTAGACAGGATACTCACAGGTACTCTCTACCCCACGTCGACAGGCATGTAAGCTCTTAATGACATCTGCCAAGGGCACGCGAGACATAGCGCCACCCATGCACAATCGCTATCGTAAATTCTCTCACCATATCCGAAGAGTGGCTCCCAATTCTTTGAGGAGTTCACCACCCAGTAACGATTATATAGCTCGTATGCCAAAATCATTGAAATTGACTATTGTCAGTTACATTCTTGGACTGGCTACGCATGAAGAAGAGGGATGTATAGTCAACCAAATGTCTCATCATATTCTACAGTACGGCGGCGGGATGTCGACGTGTTCGTTTCTGCGGTCTGACACTAGGTTGGACGAATCTTGGAATTAGACACGATACTTTCTTTAGAAGACCAAATCGCATCCACACCAAACGGTAAACTAGTGCAGTAGTAGTCAAATTGCGTATACTGTAAGACCCTATATCTACAGTGGAAAACGTCTTAGTCTCGAAATGGTACTCAAAGACATAATACGATGTAGGTCAAAGCAATACTCACGTGCGGCGGTGTGTGACCCGTGTGCATACTTTATTACCCGTCATGTTGTTCTCGGATACTGAAGACATGCTCAGGGCCATAAGCTCTAGCATCGAGATTCTCAATTAAAGACTGAAATCAATTCGAAAATTGTTACTGTACAGGAGGTGTATATGACAGGTTGAGGCTTGACATCTAGTAAGCAGATGTCAGGATCGACATGCATCCAAACACCCCAAGCGTCCGTAAACCCCGGAACCAGCCCTGTCAAGAAAAAATTATCTTTATCAAATTCGCCGTGCGCGGTGAATGCGCGTGCATTGAAATTTTCATGTGATGTCTAAATTTATTTATACTCACTTATATGAATCTTCACCATTTGAGTACAATGGAAGTTTTGAAACATTTTGATATTTCCACAATAAGTGAACCATATTATTGGGACTCTTTGTTATTGGTATGTCAAATCTTATCCCGCACACGCTTCGCACGTGCGCTGAAATCTGATTGGATGATTATTCGTTTATGTGCAAATCTCTCTCTTTAAATGAGGCTTGTTGGAATGAAATTGATCATAGGTTAGTATGACGGTTTGAAGAAATCTACCAAGCGGAGATTATTATTTGTGGGACCAGATGTGAGCGCATGTGTGTATTATGCGACGTTGCTAAAAATTTTCGACCCAGTAGACAATATTTCGGTGGCTCATCAATGCTCAATGTGTCCATCGTCTCTTTCAATAGGAACGTTAGAGTTGAGTAGTACGGGAGTGTGTCCACCATTGTACACGACTTAGAACCAGAATTTATGGTTAAAAATCGCTTGCGTTAAAACAAAATGACACCGCTGTGGCTGAATGTCGGCGATGTTTGAGGGGAACCATCCGGTCAACGGTGCCGGCACGTTACATGATGGATCTAGTTCATTGATGGTTTATTTGTATACAAATATTGACTAGATATAAAATTTTCTTGCCAAAGATACACTGTTAGTCATTGCTTTTGGAAAGGAAAAATACAGGGAATTTAGATACATCATAACCTCTGTGTGTTTTGCAGGAATTCTCAACCACTGCATCGTTAGATAGCAGGAGGAAATGGGAACGAACTGAAGCGGCATAGTCTTTAAGGCATGGTTGCACTATGACCGCCCGATGTGAAGCGTGCAGCAGGAGAAGAGTATAATGGCTGCCATTGCCTGACCTCCCACACGAATGTTGTGCATTTTTGGCTCACAGGGTACAGGACTTCACGAACAGGTTGGAGAACCTGTACACTCAGTCTCGGGGTAATATAGTGTGTACGCATTAAGGTGTGTATGCTCTCCGCAAATTATTTCCTGACCCCTCCAGTGGATTTGATTGGTTAAAATTACCTTGAGAAAAGTTCCACAGTGCATTTCATTATTTGGCAGTTGATAAAACTCTAGAAGTTAGATTCAAAAACTCTGATACATTTGATTTTATAACACTTGTTCTTCGGTCTCCACTGCCGTATGGGTTTGGTGTGGGATTTATCTGGACAGACTTAGAGAGAATCCTTTTGGACCACAATTGTCTTGGAGTTAACCTGGACTGGGCCCAGGATCATAGATTGATGAATTTCTCCGACAAGACAGGGTCATCGGTACGAGTGTGGAATATCTCGCTCGCAAAATGATAATGAAATAAAAGAGAATTAGATCATTTTAAGTCAATGTATTTGTTAGAAACACACTGGACAGGTGTGTTTGTCTTTTGATAGTTGTTGCCTCCTGAGTGACGCTGGACCAGCCACCTGACGATGATAAGGTCCATGGCATACACGAGAGCACCTGTTCCAAGTACAGCTACAATGGACAGTTAGTTAGCGGTGCTTGCCCTTCTTGGTTTGGCGCGCTCGATCCTCACTGTGCGTTGAAAACGTAAACCTAGACAAGGATACGATGGTACCACCAAGACGCACTTCGCGATGAACGTGTGTAGGACGTGGACTGGAGAGGACAACGGACAGTGGCGAGGACCAGGAACATGGCACCTGTTTACGTGTGGGAACCGTAACACAGTAAAACACACAAATGGTGACGCCAAGGGATGTCACCCCGGACGTGGCTGCAGCGCAGGTGTGGAAGTGGTCTGTGGTATTTATAGTCTCTCTACAAGATGCAAACTAGGAACGGTGTCCAGCAATGCTGGGTCCGGGCATAGTTCAGAGACGCAAGCGAACCAGTAATGACAAGACCGGTGCATCTAGGATATGAACTATACTGTTCATGATCGTCCAACAACAATCACAAACACACAGAGAGATGCGGAGCACACCGATGAGAGGGAGACGCACGAGAGAGATGGACGAGACGAGAGACGAGCCAGAGAGGCCCAGACAAGCACGGTAGCAAGAGATACGATTGAGAGATGGAACAAATGGAGAACGCGAGACGAGATTGAGACGAAGCAAGACGGAGAGGATATCTTCCCCAGCTCGTCCCAGAAGTGGTTCAACCACGGGCAATGACTCGGCTATGAGTCCAGGTAGCACAGCAATAAGGATACGGCCCCCCAAAGGATGATTCCATCCATCACCAACCAGATATGGCTTAAGACGGGTAACCAAATCAGGGGAAGAAAGGACTCCATGAGTGTATTTGTGTATTGCCCATACAGTTATGCACCTTTGATAGATGGCTTTGCTAACACTCGAACCACAAAGACCTGGCTGACCCTGAATTCACATACCACGAATACTTTCTTTTTATGAAAAGTGACAAACTAAAAGTAGCACCATAAATGAATATAGGAAAAGTGAATTTTTATTTTTTAATATTTGATACAAACGAAAACATAACATAGCTAGATACCGTATTTATTTTTATGAAAGCAGTTTACTTGTTATGGCACGTTGGTTCAATGACAAACTGATATATGGGCTGCAAGCAATCTCTATTCCCAACAAATATCAAGAGATGTAGACTATACCAACGTGATATTTTGTTAATCTCTATCTCGCCTATCTTCATGTGTTCTGATATCTCCCATTCGTGGACGGGGGGAGTCCCAAATTTATCGGTAGAATTTTCACTAGGGTACCGTGCGCCGAATATCCCTCTAATTTTAAAACCACAAGGAAATGCACTATTATACACTTTTTTCAATGTTTAGAAATCATTGTCCAGATAAAAGTTACGTCCTGATGAGAGAGTATGAAAGTCTCATATGACAAACCTTTTATCAGTATATCTTTATACCATAGCTTTTGACTTTGTGACCTTGAGCTTAAGGTTTGACCTACAAGAGAATGTTTTAACTAAATCTTAAACTATTTCAAGCAGGGCTTTCACAGGAAAATTGACTTCTCATGAAAAACGATTCCCTGGAATTATTTCTGTGAACAGATAATACAAGATTAAACCTCATAGTCAGAGCTGTCAAGGTCATCCACTGATTTATTTGTTCAACTCAGAAATTTGTACTGGTTAAAGGGGATGATATTTTGTCGTGAATGGTGGTAGTTCCGGTAACTCATGTCTCGGTCTAAAAGTATGTGCAACCGCAGTAGCAAAACTCGATAGGACCTTCAAACAGAACTCGTTTCCGACTTCAGCAAGCGTAGGCCGGATAATAAACTGTCCTTCACAGTTTTGATTTCAAAGGATTTTAAACATGCTTTCTTAGTTGACAATGTTGAAGAGAATAATGATTCTTAAGATATATAATTACTGATTTGTCGAATTATGGGGTAACTATGTGCCTTAGATGTGGTGTGTGTTATGAGCCATATATTGCATGCTTGAAATTTGACCTTAGAATTAAACAATTAGTTGCTTCAAATACATACTTATAATCAGCATAGCTAAATCTCCAAAACATCTATATCAAAGTAAACGCCTCTTATTTTTTTTTAGATGGTACGTCTTTTTATAAAAATTGTGACATTTTATTGTATTCAGGATATTGATAAATTTTACACATGATATTTATGTCACACAATAAGAACTCTGTCATACTATAAACATGTCGAAACTCAGGAAATGAACTTCTTTATATCCAAAACTTTTTATGGATTCATTTTGAAGTTTTTTTAAGATAGAGATTAACATACAGGGACTTTTTAAAAATAAGTAAATCCTTAGTTTGATCATTTTGTTTATGACTAAACAGAAACTACAAACAGAAAAGGTTGTAAAAGAAAATTACTGCAATTTTCAGAACATTCTACTAAACAAAGCTTTAAATTCCTCCCAAATACTGCTAGAAGAGCAATAGTCTTTTTATATTAGATTCTACACAGTAAAGACTTTTAGCAATTATCAGTGATGTTGATAAACACAATAAAATTTTAAAGATCTGCGCCAGTTGTCGCGCTAAGCTCAGGAGAATACAGGAGCAGCCATCAGTGTCATTGATTCCGTGTTTTGGACTTTTATAGAAAAAACAAAATATGTAATCTTTGATTTTTTAAAATTTTAACGA
>CAJDSM010114577.1:0-15337 GCA_903981925.1 Ostrea lurida
AATGAATCATGTAATAAAATTTTAATGTAGATCTAATGAGCCTCCTTAAAATAAAAATTAAATGATATAGTGAACATAAAATTTTCTTCCGCTACGGTTCAGTGGTCATTCTGACGTGTCAATGTGGTTTCAGTAAGATTTGTGTATGCCCCATGTTCTTTAACAATTGTAGCGATAATCTTCTGTAAATGATTTGAACAAGGCGCGTATGAACCTTTTTAATATAGTTCATCTAACGGCTGGGAAAATGTTAATTAGGGTATGAACTGTGACGCTGCACACGGGCCTACTCCGTGAAGCGTTAACGCTAGACTAATATTCTAATATTTTAAAAATTATTTCGTGAAGACTTTTTTATATTGATAATAATGAGTCTATATCCTGTACATGTATACCTAATGTATACCTAAATTACTATAATCCCGAGTTTGATTAGTGAAATATGGTAAATGCATTATATCCATACACAAAGCTCTTAGAACTATAAAAATCCCGGAATAACATCTGTTTAGACGCTTTAGGTAATAAGAATGAGAAAAGCACTGAAAACACCGCTCAACAACCTCAGAACTAACTGTTTGAAGGACAAAAACACAAGTTGTGATATCATTTTGTAAGAATAACATTTGAATATATCAACCTATTTCAAAAGGTAATTAATACATGTATATTGTGTACTCATATATATAATGTATATATTAAATTCATGAAATTGGCGCTTACTAAATGCACGGGGACGAAACAAATGCCCCAATTTTCTTTCATTTTATTATCATTTTACCTACAACTAGCTGCAGAACTGTAGCGTTATGGTTTTTATATTTTTGACTGACCATACAAAAATATATATAAAAACCATAACGCTACAGCTCTGCAGCTAACCTACGACCTGCAATAATTTCTTATATTTCATAATTGCATTTTTATGACAATATAGCTCACTGCATAGGAGAAGAATCCGTACAAATTCAAAGAATATTCCCCTCACTTTGTGTATACATGTACAAGTTCCCCCATAAAGTTAAGGAAAATAGTATTTGATGATTCTATGAGAAAAATATTTTAGCAAAATAAAACATACTAGTAACATTTCAAAGAGTGGTAATGTAAAATAAGTATTGCTTAATTGACATTAGCTTGGACCATTGTTTACTAGTATCAAAGGGTCGATATTGATAATTTACTTTGAATGTCAAGTAGGCCCACAATACGGTGTTTGGATGAGGTCCACACTGGTCAGTTCTTATTGACACTGGTTTGTAAGTGTGTGGTTTTGAACATAAATAATGTACTTGACCCCTATTCACTTGTAATAAAGATTTGCAATATGATAATTAAAAATCGTTTTAAATTCTGCATTTAATTCCTGTTAAATTGAATTCAAATAAATCTGATTTTGACATTCAATTAATGCTTGTTTATCAGCTTTATATAGCTACATTATTATGATCATATTACATAAAGAATTAGATAAATTACAAGATTCTAGAATTTATATAGGGGCCCTTATATTCGATGTAAACATCATTATATCGATTTTCACATTTTTATCAAATCGCAATGATTGCCTAGTGTGAATGTGCACGTGCCAATAACTGGTCACCTTATGATTGGAACAACGACTTCATTCCTGGCGAAGAACACGTATTCCCCGTCCGTACCCCTTCGCTAAGTGTTGCTCTAGCAGAGGATTTTGAAGGGTTCGCAGTATCCAGCTAGATCGATAGCTAATTCTGCCCAGAAAGATGGCATATGTTGTGAGTAGAGCTGAACATGGGAATGGGTGAGTGTTTCGTTTGTTACTGACCTAATATCGAGGTATAAATGTACTCAGATCAAGTAAAAACAATGTAAGCATGTGATTTAAGAAGAACATACTTGAAAGACGGAAGTTCATAATTTGTAGTGGAGAGAAAATTATCACCATTCGTAATTTCAAGTTGTAACATAAAATAAAATTATTTGTTTAACAATAATTGGCACCTTTGTGAAACTCCACTCACGTTTAAAAGCACGTTGCTCCTTGTTTTCATTGATTAGCCAATGAAACGGCTTATCAGGGACAACACCTCTTTGCCAAACAAGACCACGTTGCATTGCTTACAAAACATTTAGATTGGAAATAATGGAGGCTGCTTTGTAACAAATGCTTAATTGAACGAAGATAACCCAGTCAGGGCGCGAGTCAAGAAAAGCTATTTCCGTACACTCAGCAGACGTGAATAAACCGACCCTGCATTATGTAACAGAATGGTGTAACTTTCAAGCTTAGTGCAAATAATGAACGATAACTCCAAATGAATTACCTCCCTTTTATTTGAAACTTTTTGTGGGATCGATTCGGTATCCTTCCCCCTCCTTATAGAAATTTTAAAATGAAATAAATTTCCCGTACGCATATTTTGGGAATATTTTATAACTGAGAAATAATATACATTGCAACAGCAAGTTTATTATTGATTACAAAAAATCATTGATATTTGTCTGTGTATTGTTCACGCCCCATTCCTGAATGTTTCACTCAGTCTCATGTAGAGAATCAGCTTTAGGTGAAGTGCTCTATTCTAGTAACCCCAGCATGCATGGCGACCAGGGTCGTAACAGTATTTATTATATGATTGAATACTTAATTCCTACTCTCTGATTGGCTGAAGAGCCAACAAAGTAGAAGTCAATAATTCATAATATTCACTTTCACGTTACCCTCCTGGTGAATATTAATTTTGACTTTTTTGGATCTCAACCAGACAAAATAGTATGCTGCTTTATCGGTCAGTACGTTGACTTAGACACCATCGAAGTAAAATATTTACCTCGCCCTTTGGGCTCGGTAAATATTGTACTTCTCAGGTGTCTAAATCATCGTATTGACCTCAAAAACAGCAATAATTGTATATTAGAGGGGTTTTATCGTGCTTAAAATCCTTCCGTTACACGGGACCACCTTCGAAAAGAGGGACGAATCCAAATAAATATTATGATATCGTTGGCAAAAAAATGCGCATGTTTTTATAAAAACGGTAAAATTGTATCTATTAGCTTATTCTAGAATTCGAATTTTCTAAAAGTAGGTCAAAGGCCCATATAAAAGTGATGTTGTCAAAGATTTTGGTACTAATAGAAATGTACTGCCACAAGGAGGACACATGCCAAATAAGAAAGCTATGAAAGAAATGACCAATGTTAATTTATTTTATTTATTTAATTAAAAAAAACTAGATCAAGGTCAAATGGTATCGTTTGAAAGGTCTTCTCACAAAAAAAAATATACATGCTTGATATTAAAAAAGAAAAAAAGAAAAAAAAAACCACTACCTCTAAATCGGAAGATATTGCTTATATATATATATATTTTTAAGTAGGTCAAAGCTAGGTCATCAGGTCAAAGATTTTTATATGGTTGAAAAGGCCTTGCCACAAGGAATACACATATCAAATATGAAAAGTTTGCCTCTTATGTTGTGAAAGATATGACCAAGGTTAACTTTTTTGCCAAGACAGACGGACAGTCTAAGAACTAGATGTTCCCGAGTCTTTTATTTCGCGGACATTAAAAATTATTGTTCAAGTCATGACTCATTTCATACTCATTTAATACTCATTTAATACAGAGAATGATTGTGGCCACCTGACATGTTATGACCTTGTATCAAGGTTGCTGCAACTCTAGCTCTCTAAAAAATACTAGGATAGATCAGTAACGCGTAGCCATGTTACATGTAGGTATCCAGCCGAACCACGGCTCATTTCCTTGCTCGAACGTACAACAACGTCTGTGTGAACAAGTCTACCACCCCGACAAATATTTCCAGTGAAATATTTTAGATGAAACTACCTCAGTTTGGTCAAGTCATAGATAATCAAACAGATTTGAAAATCAAACTAAACTCACAGCTTTCATTAGTTTGACCCCCATCTCCTCCACTGAGAGTTAGGGACCCAGACTTGGCTTGTGTAACATTTTCAATTTTCAAGAGCTTATTTTACCTAGAGAAAATTTTTATTTCCAGTAACTATTCATGTTTTGTACTGAATTAAAACATTTTGGAAAGGTGAAAATAACAAACAGTGACAAATCTCGTAAGTCCCAAACAGAATACAAAACAAGAGCTGGACAAACACGGGCCCCTGGATAAACCAGGGGTTGGGTCAGGTGCCTAGGAGGAGTAAACATTCCCTGTCTGGTGAACGGTGAGCGAACGGTGAACGCACGATGGACATAAGATGAACGATTTATTCGGAAATTAAGTTAATTAACAGAAAGTGTACAAAAACACTGACTGAGCTCATATATCTATTTTGTATTTAAAGAATATTTCAATTTCAACCAGTTTGATAGAAAAACAGATTTTATGTTAGAAAAAAAAAAACAAAAAACAAAAAACAAAAAAAACAAAACAAAACAAACAAAAAAAAAAACCCACCAGATTATCTGATGAACTACGAAACAAGTCTTCTGATATCGATGCTGAGCTGACTGGAGTTTTCCAGATACTTAGTAATTTTTAGTTCAAAATCACATAATCGAAGTAAAATACATGTATTAGATAAATTGTTAGCAAACAATCACTGGTGATTTTGGGAGTCGCGTTGAGTGTATCCTTTGTAAGACATAATTTTCATTCACATATTCATGGAAGAATTTCGAACGACGAAAACCGTGTTCATGCCCCTAAAATAGACTTATGCCTATATATCTATTATATGGATGTAAAGGCAAAGATAACGAACAGTCATCAACCTCGTAATACAAGAACAAGAGTTGGGCAATCACGGATCCCTGGACACCCCAGCAGTTGGATCAGGTGCCTAGGAGGAGTAAGCATCCCCTGTTGACCGGTCGCACCCGCCGTTAGCCCATAGGCTTGATCAGGGAAACGGAACAAACCGTAGTCAAATCAGTGTGTGAAAAACGGCTTAACAATGGCTATGAAACACATCAGACAGCATTTGACTCAATGATAGGTCATATTGGTAAACTAACTTGTTATAACGACCATAGAATTTACGAAATGTTGCCTTTAAACGTGACTGTTGAAACCCCTGCAACAACAACTTGTCTGTAAGTAGCTTGCCTCGATTCAAAAACTGATCGTACGCAGAACAAGCTCTTGCGTATCGAATAAGTTGAGAGACATACACACCATATGCAGGTGATGATGGAATATTGCTACATAAATATGGGAAGTTGACGATGGAGAAGCTGAAATCGTCCCGTTTGTCATAAAGTTGAGTAGTTAGTTTGCCGTTAATGTCAATGTTCAATAAAATATCCAAGTACGAAGCAGACATGGAAGACTCTGTGGTGTCCTTTATTTCTAGTTCGTTGGGCTATATTGAATCGACATATGAATGAAAATCATTATTATTGATGGATAAAACATCGTCAATATATCGAAATGTTGAATTAAAGGCCACCGCTATTTATAGATAACGTATGATTTAAACTATAATTTCAGACTGGTTATTCCCAAGAATCACAAAAATCTACTTTCACTGAATGTGGACCATTTATATCATCTTGCTTTGGATACGCAGAAAGATGACCTTGAAAAAATGTTCGGCGATGTTCAGTTTGTGTGCTTTGGTGGACAGCCCTCGAGAATGGAGAAATTTTCTGCTTTCGTTGCCAGTGAATTGAACATAAGCGATCACGAGATGGATGGGGACACCCCCAGGAACTATGCGGCCGGTACAGACCGGTATTCCATCCATAAAGTGGGACCAGTTTTATCTGTTAGCGTGAGTTCTTGCGTTGTCACTTGGTTCCAGGTTGATGTTTGACACCCGCACAGTATTACATTATTATTTTCAAAGCGTAATAAGTAATATTTCAACCCAAAACACCTTGGCAATAAGAATTTTAGGCAAACTTAATGCTTTAGACTTATTTCGCGGAATAATTTTTCTCCACGGACCTAAAATCTAAATCCGCGGAATTTTGACCCCACGGACAAATTTCAACTTCACCAAAATATACCAGGTATTAATAATCCATGGCAGGGTTCTTCATTTCATTAAGATCTTCATTAAAAACTTGGAAAAGAAACATCAATGATCAAAATAACATTTCATTTCAAAACTCTCACACCTTGATTTCTACTTTGAATTTGATTTTTTTTTCTTATTTATTTCTTCTTTGTTTCTTTTTCATATTGTTTGTGACAACGACATAACGTGTATCATAATTTGTTTAAGTCCAAAAATGAATAATAATTTGCTCAATCTTATTATAAAAACAACACGAAATTAACAGGTTTGTAGAAATGGAATCAACCTTACAATTAACGTTTACACAGCGACCCATGTTTCACATACAATTTTACCTCTGCAACTCCTGCGCGATTGTTGAGGTCACATACTAACGTTGCATGTTGGTTATGTGCTTTCAATTAACTTGTGTGTGTAATGGCCGCTAGCTAGTCGACTACATGAAATATGCATCCATGCTCGCTCACCTTATTATTATTTTCTTCTCCCG
This sequence comes from Ostrea lurida, assembly GCA_903981925.1. NCBI lineage: Eukaryota > Metazoa > Mollusca > Bivalvia > Ostreida > Ostreidae > Ostrea > Ostrea lurida. The sequence goes on from CAJDSM010114577.1 coordinate 6,482, forward strand.
TTAATGTCAGAATAAAAAAAAAAATCGGAGAGGGCTACATTATTGCAGCTAGTATTCGTATGCACTGGTGGCTAAAACATTTTAAGACTCGTGAAATTTGCCAACATCGAAACAAATGTTGTCCAGAGTAAATAAAAGTTGAGTTTTTACAGGTTCTTTATCTGCTGGTCGAAGAAAGGACGTATCTGACGTCACGGTACCACGTGACTACCTAGCTAATTAAAAAGACTTCTTGAAATCGGGGCTTAGATTTCAAGCCGTATTGTGGCTAATTATCGCAATATTATTAGAATTTATCATTATTCAAATAAGGAAGACAAAATGCGTAAAAGTTGACATACTTTGAAAACATGCGACATGTCCTTTAATACCTGTAAATGTTGTTCTCACCCAGCTGGAGCCTATAGTCAATTGAAATTTCACATCACGTGCAGTTACATGATGTTATTGTAACAGGGAGATGACATCTGTATTAGCCTGATTTCTTCTTTCTGCAGATGTTGGGTATCAAGACTTCCAAACAAAATATCTCTTTCTGCAAGGAGATGTTCTGTATCAAATGTTATGCAATATTGGCTTCAGCTAAAGACATTTATTCTGCTCTTTGAATCAATCTCTTTGCCCATGCACTCTCACAATGTACATTTTCATAATGATTTTTAAAAAAAAATATGTTTGTTGTAAATTCATGACAATCAATGATTATATTTAGCAGGGAACACTTTTTACAAAGAGTCCTCTGAATTCCATCAATGTGTTATGTGACGATTTATAGTGTGTATCAAAAAACTTTTAAAAGGATCACAGTTTAAAAAAAAAAAAAAAAAAAAAAAAGAAATCAGAAAATGTTCAGAACAGGAACAGCTTTCAACTTGTCCACGAGACCTAGTCTTGTAAATCCAGGAACTACATGTAAGATAAATCTAAAGCACATCAAACCTGGCATTACTAGTATCGTCTTTTTAACTTTATTTTATTTTCAATGACCCAATGCTAAAACAAATACTTATAGTTAATATGTATATTTTTAAACTGCGTTGTTTTGGCTTTTTATTTATGTATCTATTTTTGTTCCAATGCAAATTATGTATTATTGTTTCCTTTTTGTTTAAGGTTTATTTTATATTTACCTCATTCTCTGAGTTAAACCGTGCCTGTGTTTTTGTCGTTTTTGAAACTTGTTCATGGGTGGAGCGACCTTAAAGCAATACAAGCTGTAACTGAGGGTAAATAAGTTGAAAATAAAAGAACAAATATAATAACGTATATGTCATTGAGTAGATGTAATCTCAATGTCAAATTGGCAGAAAATGTTGATTCATCTTCTTGGTAATCTCCGATGCGCATTGAACTCGGGGGTTACCAGTCGGAAATACGGAAGAGGGACACTGCGCAAGTATCAAATATCTAATATGCCAATTTTACAGAAAATTCTAATTTTTCATTTGAGTGACATATTGAGACATTATTACTATTTAATATTTTAAAACGAACGAAATGTGTAGCTACTCGCGTCATTTTCCATCTTATGTGACCACCCGGTTAAGTTCGGCAATCATCGTTCCCGCGTCCGAGTATACGACGATTGCGTCCGAGGCTATGGCGATTTATACAAAAAGCTCAATGCTCTCAAGCAATATTCATATGTGTATTTTGCTGAATTTATCTTCAGATCTTTGGGATTATATATTAGCTATACCGATAGGTGTTACATGTAATTGGTGTGCATACTTATAGAAATGCAGTCAGTTACAGCTTGCATTGTTTTAGTAATTCGGATGTTACTTTTTTAATGCATATTATTGCATCATTGTTGTATTAATTTCAGCACGGAATTGGGATTCCATCCTTGTCTGTTGTTTTTAACGAGATCGTCAAACTGGTTTATTACGCCAAGTGTAAGGACGTCGAGTTCTTCAGGATTGGTACATGCGGAGGAGTAGGTAATATTTGCATATTATGATAACTTGTTAAAAAAAATCATTAGCGACTTGGATATCTTGATTGTTGATAAACACCCACTGAATATGAAATATCTGGGATGGGAAGCGTCGGATGAATAATGAATGAAATGGTCAATTAGAAGGTGGTTACTTTATTGTAGGTCCATGACCAACCTCCAAAATCTGGGTCAGTTCTGAAGATAACTACAAAACTGTAGCTAATCTGGCTTACTTTAGGGAGGTTAAACATCAAGTCTTAAACTCCCGGCTTAAACCAGAGATACACGAGTCTTTGGGGTTGGGCGCCTTTTTTCCGAACTCATAAAGAATTTATCTAACTCTCAGCTTTGTGTAAGAATGTATTAACATAATATAGAGTGTTGGAAATGATACCCTGGAGCTTTTTAGGTTGCTGGCGGCGCGATGTTTGAATAATTTATATAGGAAACATCTGCTACTTTAACATAATGATTTCAATTCTTAGTCTATTTAATTTTACCATAATTTTTGTACAGATTTCGTTTTTTTAACGGAACTAGATTTCCTAAAAATCTTTTGATATTGCATAATAGTAGGATTCTCCGGTTTTATGCTTTATTTTGAGTAATATATTTGTTATCACCAATCTCCTGATTGCTAAAATACGACAAAACATATTTTAGTCAACAATACTTTTTTTAATCTATTTCTAGCTAAAAGGGTATTTTTTCCAGTTAACAATATAGTTCACTTTCTTGAAAAATGGTGGTTCATAAGGCTGCCATACCCAAACACCTCAAAAGATAAAAAAGTGCACGCGGAGTGTATAATCCCTCAGATCGTTGCAACAAGTCATTGGAGAGTAAAAGAAAGAACACAAAAATAATAAAATAATTTCTATTAAACCGTGTGAGTTTAATAACAATATATGCAAATGTGTTTTATGTTTCTATCACCTGTAGCCCATTCCACGTATAGAAATTTTTTTGCAAGAAAAGGGGTAATTTCGCAATGCATCTTCTCTCCATCTAAGGCCAGAATACTTCCTTTACTCAAGGTAAGTGAAATTGATATAAGACCAAAATATTGCATGTATAAATATACAAGAATAATTTTATACATAAGAATTGTTATAAAGAACGGCAGACCTTGCGAAAAACAAAGCTGGTTTTAATATGTATAGCATTTTTTGACTAATAAGACAATGAATGCAGTATAGAGAAAATACAAATAAGATATATTGTAATGACGGTCGATTAATCATGTTATCACATAAATATGCAACATATAAGATTAAAACATTTGAAGGACTCGGAAGAAAAAAGAAAATCATATGCATCGAACACGAACATTTTACACACAAATCCAGATAGAATTTTCACATAACATAAATGAAAACTGAATATGGATATATTCATGTATATACTATAGAACTAAGAGAGTACAACCACATATAATATATAGTACCATTTGGCAAGGAGGGGGATGGAAAAATGAAACACAGCACTTTAATTAGTTGACGTTACAAACGTATTAATAGATATCGACAGATGGTATAACTAATAGAAGTCTGCTACCAATTTATTTTTACATGACATGTCAACAACTTATACATGAAATATATATGAATTCAATTTTTTCTCTGAATTACATAATATCAACTATTGGTTGGTAATATCTATGCATTATTGGCCATAACTGTCAAGAATTTTTGTTAACTTATGGAACGGCTATTCCAACTGCAAGACTGCATCATATTGCTTTAATCATGAAATTGTTACTTTATCAATATAATTTGAAAGATATATATAATCTCTCTTCTTCATCATCATCTCTGTCACCTCTATTCTCTCTCAATAGATCAACGTACTTCTCTCTCTTCTCTCTTCTCATTTCATCTCGTCTATCAATACATTTACTTTAATGTATTTTTATATATTGAATTTAGAATATATAATTCAGTTTATGTAAACTAAACCTCATGATCTAAGTATGTTTTCTCCTAAAGTAACAGTATGTTTGTCTCTTCCATCAAGATAAAGTTGAAACACAAAGAATATGATACATTCTCTATGAGATGGGTAGAGGTGCTAAAATAATTTGGGACTGGTTAACAGCCTTCTTAAGTCCAAATATTTGCGTTTAAGCCATATCTACAACTGCAGATTAGTATAGTACCATAACCTTTTTTTAATCTTATCCTTAGGAGTAACCAAAGATTGCATTGCTTGGCAAAAAGGCCTATAGTATATGACTTACACTTCATACTATATAAGAAATAGTAAGAACTAAGTAGCTCAATATACTGTCGCGAATAGGCTCATGACGTGTTATGATCCTATGAGGTTCAGTGAGTTGGAGTCCTAAGCCCAATTGTATCCGCTTCTTCGTATAACTCAGTTTACTTACGAATGCAGAATTTCGCGTGCAACACTCACACGCTTTTGGCGATTTGCCCTACCTTTCGTTTTAGACGCAAAGATTTCGCACAGTTTAGCCTCACCCTCCTCATTGCCTCTACGTCCATGCACTATATCTTGCAACTAGTCATTTGGTGTAGTAATAAGTCTTTGAATCTCCTCCACTATAGAAAACAAGATGATACATAGATAGTATATGTTGATCGATGTCTGTTGCAGTATTAAACAGCTTGGTCGAACCCACAGATGCCAAAATCGCTGACCTTAAAAATCCAGCCCTACTCGCGACCATTCTTCCAAAAACAAAACAGCAGCTAGGCACCTACACACAAAGTACCACAATACATAACAAGAACCAAAAAAAAAAAAAAAAAAAAAAAATAAAAAAAAAAAGAAAAAAAAAATAAACAGACAAAGAATAAAAAAATACATAAATATAAAAACGTGAAACACAAAAAGTTAAAACCCGCACAACAACAAAGAAACAAAATAAAACAAAACAAAATAAAACAAACCAAAAACCAATGACAAAAACAAAAAATCAATAAACAAAGGAAAAAAACCATAACCAAAAAAAAATGGAGGCGGCAAAAGAAAACAATCCAAAAGGCAGAGGGGAGTATAAAAGCAAACACCGAAAAATAACTTAGAACCAAAAAAAGCAAGAGGTCTCCAGAGATGTACAAAATGTTACTGAAAAAAACAGAGTTTGCACTTAGAATGGAAAGATTGGAGAAGCGGTCCGAGCTAAAGCCTGTCTTGACATACGCCAGATAACAAGAAGCTGGCGGCTAAATAAAGACATTTACACTTTGGTTATATATATCCAGTCGTGAGGTACAACTAATTTCACTATCGTGATATTAACTCAAACTGAAGACATGAAAGATCGGCATCCCCACATTCCGATCAAGGCACTCATGAATTACTGATATACGACGAAATATCACGCAGTATTTATATTTGTCCATTTGTTAAATCAGAGAGAATCTTATATTATATGAGATGACATTAGACCACTCAAACTCAAATAACTTATTGACTATGCTTCACTTCAATTAGAAATTTTGCTAATGAAATTTAATTACATAATGGAATTTATTTGTAAGCTGGCTACTCACTTTCGGTAAAGATAAGAAAACAGATTTGAGTTGTTTGACTTATGAAACGTTGTATTATATAACAATGTAATACTTTGCAGTGTATCTATCGACATAAGATAGAAGTAATGGTGCTATTGTCACTGGATAATCTTTTATGTTTTTGATTGGTGGGAGACAATTGCACAAAGATAACACCAAAATAAGCGAATTATTAAGTTGTAGTAACCATTACAGATTGTTTTTTCCGAACCAGAGCTCACCTAGTATCCGGACACACACCAACGCAGCTGATGTGATGTCGCCCCGATTTTGCCAATGGAATAGATATGACATACTACATATAATAACGACAATAGTTATTGACTTAATTATAAAATGAATCTCATCTCGACCTCAGGCTCCAACCACCACCACTTACCCCACCCCACAAACCTTTCCTCCAGACACAGATTGCACCCTCACATATTACACTACAGCCACCTCAGCCCCTTCCCTCTCAACACCCACACCACTCCAGCCACACACCCCCACTTTGTTGCTCCAACCGTCACACCCACTCACCACACTGGTTCGATTGTCACTGATTCGTCTGTGACCTAATTCTTACTTACCTATCTTCACCCCGGACACATACACCACACAACCCACATAACATTTTGACTTTTCACCACACACCCAACACTCTATGGTTAAGCAGCCCTTATAGATAACCATACACACACCACACAGCTTAAATTTCACTTTATTATAATAAGGCGCGCATATATAAGATGCATATATTGTAAATACACCACTAATAATTACATAATATAATGCGCACAAAGACCCATTATTGTTGTACTACAGTATTCTCGCGCCGATTGTAGAGGTACGCTGCAAAGCCCACTCCTATTTCCTTAAAATAATAAACATTGGCACTTGTATTAACTGAAATTCTAATGCCTTGATGATATGTTGACGTGTAAGATCAATGACCTATATTTATTGGTATCAGTAAATAAGCCATACTAAAATTTAGCAGAACATTAGTACACTTATGTCATACTTTCTCAAGTCATAGACTATATTATAATTTTGACTGAATCATTCCGATAACAAGTTAACTATGTTCATCTTTGTATGATAATGTGAACTAAGTCTTTAAGCAAGAAACACTGATACACATTGTCGAAGTACGTAGATATGAAAAAGCAAGCCAAAGATGCAGGCACTCGACTAAGCCTTGGAGCCTCCTCCTACAGCTATTTTCTTTTGGAAATCTTCTAATCAAAACAAAACTCTTAACGAGGCGTTCCTATTGTTTGGGGTGGAAATTACAGCAGAGGCCGATAAACACATTTTGTTGATTATTATTGTCAAAATCACTAATTAAGATTTAGGTTATGCCCAGAAGTGACATAAAGATAAATTTTGTCAAGAGAAATATCATGTCCCTTAGAACACCTGAACAATTTACATGACTCAAGCTGTATTGTCAATCATAAATCTTAAATTCAAATATATAGTTTTCATGTATTTATAAGCATTCCATCAACTAAGTCGTGATATTTTATCTGATATTCCTGCCTTTATATGAACTGCCGAATGTGTGCATGATGTGTGGTACAATACTGCCTAGGTTAATCTCCCCTAATCCACCCATTTCCACTAAACACGCTCATTTATGTTTTCAACCCTTCAAAAATCTTGTAGATAGCATACATGTAAATGTGTGAAAGTGATTTTCTTCACATATAAATTGTAGGTGACGATTTAAAGATAATATGTTATTCAACATGCTTGCTTAGAGTTCTATAGTACGGAAGCTTTATTACTCTTCTCTTATCATTTCAGATACCATAGCAAATATTAGTTAGTTTGTTACTTGGTAAGCAAATTTGGCGAAGGTACTTAGATAATCATCTACAGTGTAAACGTAATTCAAATAGAATTCAATAAAGTCATGTACAAACATATCGACGTGTAGGGGCACGGAACCGTCGCGACAATAACGAAGTTATGGGACATCAGGCTTGCCATGGAGGAAAGTTAACTACTCACTTCGTTGAATGACTTTTATCCGTTCAACTTTGAAGGTACCCGCCCGTGAGACTCCAGCTAGATCGTTAGAATTATAAAAGACTATACGGGATTTACCCGTAGTTTTCAATATTTCTAGTAGGCTGAAAGAACTAGATCATTAATAAGCTAGAACTACATCGTCCTTCCTTATTCGTACACTATGCTCATCTGCTGTATATCCAAAATAGCAGAAACTCCTGTAGACATTTATAATTTTTCTTATTGGAGTTTAGTTTACTACTGTTATATCTATAAGCTGACAAACTGCGAGAAGCCAAATATATCGAAAGGGTACTGACACTTAATGTTGCATTCTAGGCATGAACTTTGTATGAGGTCGAGGAGCTAATAAATTTTTTCATAATCAATATCGCAAGACTTACGGCTGGTAGGGGTGTACATCCAGTGACTCACTCTCTCATATTTACCGCATAAAAAATGAAACTAAAACAAAGTGACTTGAATACCTATTGAGCTAGTAAGTAACACTCAGTTGCCTAGCAACCACAAGGGGCAGACATTCCACGGACCGCTCCAGCCGCCTACCATCTCAATAAACCATTGAATTGAATGCCAATACTCGCGTGACGCCTGGTACTAATGAATGCGTATTGAAAGGGGTATAACCCAAGGGCTGCCTTTTGGCCTTTCACCCATTCTGGTTTCAGGCTCGCCCGAATACTTTTCGTGGAAGCTCTATCATTTTGTTCTACGCACTTTCTTGACATAGCCCAGGCTCGACGACCTTATATTAAGTACACGACTCTAACAACTATATTTCGGAAGACACACCAACCACACCTCCCCTTTCGACAAATTCTGGGATCGCCACCTTCTCAGTTTATGCTTGCGTTGAGGAATAGAACGTCAGTTAAAATATACCCCGCGAAATACATTTTCATCGCGCGGCCTCGTCATGGTCACATTGTTTTAGGGAAACCCACCGAATAACCCCAAATTTATGTGTGTCTCGGCACATCAGAGGCTCACATGAATGGCCAACACCTGAGTATAACAAAAGCTTGTGCAGAACACAGCTGGAGATACTCATTTTTCTTATAAAAATACGAACACGCGCTATTATACTAAATAATAAGTCTCCACTTCTGTACGATAAACACGCAATTCTGCAGCCGCTATAATTCAAAATAATGTGTACACTATAAACTACATACTCAGATCTAATGTCTTTGTCGCGCTGTCTGTTCACGATTTAACTCGGAGTAAGCATTAAGCACATATCATCATTGAACACGTTTACTCGTAAAGACCCGTGTAACAACACATAACTTAGCAGTTGGCTTCTGAACTTGATATTACCTAAACAAAAACAAGAAACCGCGCATTAAC